>ML782821.1:175977-201766 GCA_009831015.1 Picea engelmannii
AAGACCAGCGATGCAACCCACATCGCAAATTTATTTTTCAAAGAGATTGTGCGATTGCATGGATTGCCGAGAAGCATAGTCTCGGACAGGGATACCAAGTTCATAGGTCATTTTTGGAGGACGCTATGGAAGAAGTTAGGGACTGACTTGGCATTCAGTTCTGAATACCATCCGCAGACAGATGGGCAGACCGAAGTAGTCAACAGAAGCTTGGGGGATCTATTGAGAAGCCTTGTGATAGAGCATCACACCAGTTGGGATCAAATCCTACCACAGGCAAAATTTGCGTACAACGATTCGGTGAATCGGAGTACAGGTAAGAGCCCATTTCAACTTTTATATGGAACACAGCCGAGAGGAGTGTCTGAGCTCAGGGAGCCATAACAGGCTGAGACTAGCAGCGCGAGGGCTGAAGAATTTGCTGAAGCAATGCAAGAACTTCACACACAGGTGAAGCAGCGACTGCAAAGGTCCAATCAAGAGTACAAGCGCAGAGCTGACCAGAGAAAAAGACAACTTCAGTTTGAAGTTGGGGACATGGTTCTGGCACACCTGAGGAAAGAAAGGTTCCCTAGGGGAACATATAACAAACTCAAGATGAAGAAAATAGGGCCATGCAAGGTCCTGAAGAAATTTGGGGAAAATGCATATGATCTTGAGTTGCCAGAGGACATTGGGATATCTCCAATTTTCAACATTTTGGATTTATACCCCTACAGAGTTGAAGAAGCAGGCACTGGAACTGAGGAACCAGTGGTCCAGTGGAAGAAACAATTACCAGTTGCACATAAACCGAGGATGGAATGCATATTGGATAAACGAGCAGGGAAGAAGACCAGGAGAAAGCAGTATTTTGAATACCTGGTGAAATGGAAAGATCACCTAGTGGAGGATGCCAGCTGGGAGACAGAAGCAGTGATTTTGAAACATGGGCAGACTATGCAGGAGCTCATGGACAGGTGCCCATGAAATCTTTTGAGCTGAGGAGTATGATGCAGGAGCATCTGCAAATTCGTTAGACGAACCAGCGCGAGGAGAAAGAAGAGACAGCTGGACAAGCCAGCAAACCTCAAATTTTGAATTCTACCTTGGTATTGTTACGCCGCCGTTTACTAAAGGCATTCAAAGCCGAGCGCACTTGTATTATGTTATAGATAGGAAGGCACTTAATACTATTAAGGATGATAGGTAGAAATTAACTGTAGATTAGACAGTTTACCTTTTGAGAGGGAAAACGAAGTATAGATACCCTCCCTTGTATCATTGTAACATTACACTCACATTCATACAGGGGAAAGAAAGAGAGCAGAGTAGAGAGCTTGTGAAGAAACTCCATGTACAGACATTGAATTAATAGGAAAGCTTTTATTCAGTTCCATGGATATGTTTAGTCTCTTTGTGTTGTTGATATTATTCTTTTGCATACTTGCTTCTTTCTATGTTTATCTTTTATATGCTGCTTATGTGATGGCATATCAGGTTAGAAACCTGAGAGAATGAGGGAATGAGTTTCAATGGTTTCTCTGCTTAAGCCAGGAGATTCCTGCATAGAGTGCAGTTGAATTCCTCCACATAGGGTGCGTTGAGGAGGCTGAGCAGTTGAACTTTTGTTCTCTGTTGCCCAGGGTCATGTTGGGTTGTTGAACCGTGTAGGCGAGTGCAGGTCGAATTAAAGTCTCAGAGCGAGTCTGAGAGAAAGAGGACTGGACTGTGTTAGCAGGAGGACATAGGTTTAAGCGAATTTAACGCTTTGAGAGCTGTGGGAAGTCGAGCATAGGAAAACGCGAGAAGTCTCTGAAGGAGTCAGAGAGAGAGAGAGACAAAAGCTCAGGAGGGACAGTTCCTGGTAAGCATCTCAGTAACAGGCCTGGAAGAATACCGTTGTGTCGCTGTGGGAACAGGCTCTAGTGGAGTTCATATAGGACAAAGGTGGTGAAGCGGAGGAACTCCTCAAGAGGAGAAGAATTGACGACTTAGAGTTGTCAAAAAGAAACCCAAAGTTTCGCAGATCGTCAGATCGTGGGGAAGTTGCGTGGGAGATAACCCGTGAGCACAGGTGTGGAGAACCAAAGTCCGTCGGATTTCGGGGTTTCGGCATTCGGAGGTTGGCAAGGTGAGAATTCACACCTCGTAGAATCGTGAGTTGTGATTCCCCGAATCGATCCGAGCCATTGATCAGAGGGGGGACACGTGGTGCAAGATCCCATCGTATCGGGACTTCGGCGTTCGACGTTTGGATATGCAAGAGTTGCATGCACGTCGAAATCGCGAATAGTGATTTCCCGAGTCAATAGGGACCGTCGATTTTAACAAGGACATGTGGCACGAATCCGGAGCATCGGGGTTTCGGCATTCGGGGTTTGTCGAAGTAAGAGTTTTATGTCCCGTGAAATCTCGAGTTACGATTTCCCGAATTAACGGGAGCCATCGATCATCGGAGGGACACGTGGCATCAGATCCCGGATATCGGGGTTCGACGTTTCGGGGTTTTCGACACCAAAAGAAACTTATACCACATATTCGCAATCCGCAAAATCCCGAGGTTGACGTGGCAGTGTGGGACCTGAAGACCCTAGTGGAGTACAAGTGGCAATACACCGGAGTTCGAAGGCGGGAGGTCCAAGTCTGTACGTGCTATCGGAGTTCGGGGTTCGGGACTTCGTGGTGTCAAGGATTTGTGACATCGCATACCCCGATTTCCCGATAGGGAAATTCCCGAATAAAAGTTGTTGACCATTGACCATCGGGGTTGGAGGAAGTAAAGGCCGATACCGTGAGTGTTGAACTCGTGAACTCGCGAGTCCCGAATTCTCGATACGCAAGGGGAGTCACCGAAGGAGTGTACTGTGGGTAGCAGATTCCCGGGTGGAGTTGGAAGGGTGTTGACTCGTCGGGCCAGAGAGAGAAGAAGGTCCTGGTGGAGCAACTGCTCGGTGAGGGGCAGGTTGCGTCAAGTTCGATACACACTCGGCTCGCATTGAGGGGGAGATTGTTGCACAAAATTGCAAGTAGTCAGTGCTCCCCATTGTATCGTGAAAAGGGACTAATTGCCTCTTGTGGATCCTTGAAATCTGGTGGTGGTGATTTTACCAATCACCTGTGGGTTTTTGGTTTAACGGTAGTCGTACTAACAATAAATGGTATCATATCTCGTTTTTGGCTTTAGAGGGACTCCTTTGTTGTTGAGGGTTTGGCTCGGTCTTGATAGATCAAGTTTATCTTGGGTATGCGATAAACCTGGGTTTAGTGGGAGCTTTTGTAGTGGAGATTCGAGTATAGAAAGAGGAATGACGAGCTCATCTAGAATCGAGATAGAGAAGTTCAACGGTAAAACATTTGAGCAATGGATGTTGAAGATGGAGGAACTTCTTGTAGACAAAGAAAAATGGATCACTGTGGATTTTGGTACACAGCCTACTGGTACATCGTCTACTAGCACACAGGCTACTGGTACACAACCTACTAGTACACAAACTACTAGTACAGTAGCTAGTGGTATGTCAAAGGAAGATTGGGAGAAGTTGTGCAGAAGAGTAAGGACTACTATTCGACTCTGCCTGACAGATTTGGTTTTTTTGAATGTCTTGGGAGAATCTACAGCCAAGGAACTATGGGATAAGTTGGGGAATTTGTATCAATCAAAGTCCCTAGTAAACAAGTTGTTTTTTCGAAAGAAGTTGTATCATCTTAGGATGGAAGATGGAGATTCTGTCACAGAACATCTAAATGCCTTTAATACTCTGGTAAGTCAACTTGGCTCTATTAATATTACTATTTCAGAGGAATATAAGTGTATTACTTTGTTATGTTCTTTTCCAGACTCTTGGGATAATCTGGTTGTAGCAATAGGTAGTACCGCTCAATCTACATTGACGTATGATGATGTAGTTGCATCCTTGTTATCTAAAGAAATGAGGCGAAAGAGCATGGATGGTCACAACATAGATGCTTTATTTATAAGAGGGCATACCCAAGATAGGAACCCTGGTAAGCCTTCTGGGTGGAGATCTAAATCTACATGTAGATCTACGTCTCCAGAAAAATCTTTGAGGAAATGCTGGAAGTGTGGTAAAACAGGGCATTATAAGAAAGATTGCAAGTCTAAGAAGATTGATAAACCAAAGGGATATGATAGTAACTCTTCCATAGAGGTGAAAACCTCCACTTAAGAAGGAGGTGATGTTTACCTGGCATCTACAGGTACACATGCAGATCATGATGCATGGTTGATCGACTCAGGTGCATCATACCATATGACTCCTCACAGGGAGTGGTTCTTTGAATATGAAAAATACGATGGTGGTGATGTATTCCTAGGAGATGACTCGACAACCAAAATCTTGGGATGTGGAAGGGTTAAGTTGCTGCTAAAATATGGAAGGATTAGAACTCTCCCTGGGGTTCTACACATTCCAAAACTAGCGAGGAGCCTAATATTTGTAAGCAAGTTGGATGATGCAGGAGTGAAAACTGTATTTGAAAAGAACACTTGCAAGATGGTACGAGGAACAATGGTGTTGATGAGGGGAGTTCGGTGTGGAACTCTGTACAAGTTGCTAGGAAGCACTCATACTAATGGGTGTAACAGTTCTATTGTCCCTGAGTAGAGAAATGAAGGAGACAAGACAAATACTATCCCATAAAAGAAGACCATGATGTGGCATCAAAGACTGGGGCATATTGGAGAAAAGGGCCTGCGAACACTACACGATAAAGGTATGGTTGAATGTATGTCAAATTGCACTCTGGATTTTGATTTCTGTGAACATTGCATATATGGTAAACATAATTGAGTAAGATTCCCATCTGGTGCTACAAAAGAAAAGGGGATCTTAGAGTTGATACACAGTGATGTGTTTGGACCCGTTCCTGTTCCATCCCTAGGTAAATCTGTGTATTATGTTTCATTCATAGATGATTTTCAAGGAACACATGGATTTATTTTCTTAGAAAGAAATCTGAGGTATTTGATAAATTTAAAGAGTTTAAGGCTCTAGTAGAAAATCAGACAAATAAGAAAATAAAGGTATTGAGAACAGATAATGGTGGAGAATTCTGCGGAAATGAATTCGAAGAATTCTGTAAGAAGTGTGGTATATCAAGGTAGAAGACTACTCCATACACTCCTCAACATAATGGAGCTGCATAAAGGATGAATAGGACACTGATGGAAAAAGCAAGGAGCATGCTCAGCAGTGTTGGGTTAGGACAAGAATTCTGGGCAGAGGCAGTGGGTACAACATGTTACCTGGTCAATCGATCACCTTCATCAACGTTGCATGATAAAACTCCACACGAGGTATGGTCTAGAAAGAAACCCTCTATTCAACATCTTAGAGTGTTTGGTTGTGATGCTTATGTACATGTTCCAAAGGAAAATAGAAGTAAGCTGGATAAAAAGGATGAAAAGTGTATCTTTATTGGTTATAAAGATGCTGTGAAAGGTTATAAGCTTTGGAACCTAGAAACCAAGAAAATTGTTTACATTCGAGATGTTGTTTTCAGAGAGGTAAAAGATGTGTCCCAATAGGAATTCTTACCAATGCAAGATGAACCTGAGAAAATAGAGCTTGAGTTGGATAATGAAAAATCTGAATCATCTGAAGAAGAGGAAGCAGAAGAAGAAGAAGAACCTCATACCCCATTATTGAGGAGATCAGTGAGAGATAGAAGGCAACCAGAAAGGTATATTCCACCTGATTTTCATTCCAATTTTGATTTATCTATTACTGATGATGATCCCATAACTATCAGGGAAGCAGTGAATTCAGAGGATAGTAAACTCTGGAAGAAGGCCATGGTTGAAGAAATGGATGCCTTAGATAAGAATGAGGCATGGGATATAGTTGAGTTGCCAGATGGAAGAAAATCGGTTGGTATCAAATGGTTGTTCAAGAAGAAGTTTAATGCACAAGGTAAAGTGGAGAAATACAAAGCACGGTTAGTAGCAAAAGGTTATTCCCAGGTAGAGGGAATTGACTTTGGTGAGATTTTTTCTCCTGTTGCTAAGTTAACTTCTATTAGATTTCTTTTATCTATTACTGCTGCTTTTGATCTTGAAGTGGAACATATGGATGTGAAGACAACATTCCTACATGGGGATCTGGAAGAAGAAATCTACATGAAGCAACCAAAAGGCTTTATAGTGAAGGGAAAGAAAGAGCTAGTTTGTAAGCTAAAGAAGTCACTATATGGTCTGAAGCAATCACCTAGGATGTGGTACCAAAAGTTTGACACATACATCCTTGGATTGGGATTTGTAAGAAGTAGGGCTGATCACTGTGTATATTCCAAGAAGGTTGGTAATCACTTCATTTATGTAGTGTTGTATGTTGATGACATGTTGTTGGTAGGAAATAACATGGATGTTATCAAGGAGGTGAAATCGCAGCTATCCTCCAAATTTGACATGAAGGATCTCAGTGCTGCTAACTTCATTTTGGGAATGGAGATTAAAAGAGATCGTGCAAACATGAAAATATGGTTGAATAAGAGAAAATATGTTGAGGCGATATTGCAAATGTTTAATATGCATGGAAGTAAATCGGTCAAGGTTCCTATTCCCATAGGTGTAAAGTTATTTGCAGATCAGTGTCCCAAGACATAGGAAGAAGAAGAGGACATGTCCCATGTTCCATATGCCAGTGTAGTTGGCAGTTTGATGTATGCAATGGTTTGTACTAGACCGGACATTGCACATGGAGTGGGAGTTTTGAGCAAGTTTATGTCAAAACCAGGGAAGGAGCATTGGAAAATAGTAAAGAGGGTCTTCAGGTATCTTCGTTGCACCGCCAGTTATGGATTGTGCTACCAAGGAAGACCGGGATTGGACATAGTGGTGGACATACATGGATTTGTTGATGCAGACTGGGCTGGAGATCTGGACCACAGAATATATACAAGTGGGTATTTGTTTAACCTATTTGGAGGAGCATTCAGTTGGATGAGCAAAAGATAGGCTATAGTGGCACTCTCAACTACAGAAGTTGAATACATGGCAGCCACTCATGCAAGCAAGGAAGAAGTATGGTTACAAATATTGTGTTCAGGTATTGGGTTGGTACAACCATAGTGAGATTAGATTATGACAGTCAGAGTGCAATCTTCCTGGAAAAGAACCTAGCTTATCATTCGAAGACAAAGCATATTGATGTTTAGTATCACTTTGTGAGAGACATGGTTGAGGAAAAGAAGGTGTTGCTGGAAAAGGTTGACACTTTGAAGAATGTTGCAGATTCATTAACAAAGTCTGTGAGCAAATAAAATTTTTCCTGGTGTAGAGTAACAATGGGCATTTCTGCCCTGGATTGTTGACTATATAATCCCCTGGACCCCTGGATGCAAAGAAAACAACAACTGGGAGAATGTTGAGTATGTGTTATATTCTTTGCATGTGTGTTTGTGGGCGCATTAGATATGACAACTGCGTCTGACGATCCCTCATACTAGTGCTTTGTTTGTGCCGTATGCACCACGCACTTTCCTAGGGGGGTCCCAGGGGGGGGCAGGTATGCCGCCCCTGGTTACGAGCAATGCCTCGATTTTTTTGGGGTAGTTTTTGCTATTTTTAGCGGATTTTGCTATTTTTAGTGGTTTTGTAAATTAATCCCGGATTAAGGGATTAGAGTTTTGGTATCTACAGAATACCTAAAATCATTGTATATATATTGTATAGTGAATGGTGAAATTCGATATAATGAATATAAGAAAGGTTTTCGCGGTTGAGGGTTTCCGATATAAATCTCTGTGTAATATGTGAATGAGAAATTGATTAATTTATGTTTTGCTTAAGAATCTATATGCATTGCTTTACTTCACAGGTTTAAAACTTACACGAACCATAACTCAAGATTCTATGTTTGTTTGCAGCTTTGGAAAGTTATCTTTCACACCTATTCCAAAGCCCTACAACTAGTCTAATGCAGGTTTGCTACCAAAAAATATAAAAATGTCTAATAAATTTTTATAAGCGCTTTATTTTTTAAGGTTGTTGTTACTCAAGAGGAAAATGGTGTGGACAATATGGTGTTTTGACTGGCTTGAAATTTATGCAAAGATATAAAGATGCAATCTTTTCATTTCGATGAAAGATATGCCACGAGAAGGAGAAAACATTTTAATTCCCAGATGCAAAATGTCCCAAAATTTAATTAAACTCATCAATATCAATATTCTCAAGAAATGAGCAATATAGACTGTACACCAATACACAATTCATGGCCCTCCCTGACCATGAGGGGGAAAATTTTTCATAATTTAAGACCAAAAAATGCCAAGAATCATGCAATTTCGCTACTTCAAATGCAAGGATGCCCCCAATCTAATATAAAGCAAAATCAACCCAAACTTCTTCAAAACAAAATCAACCCAAACTAAGTTTCTCTTTTAACACGATTTATTCAGAAAAGAAGTATTCTTTCACTAAACAATTCTAAAGAAAAAACAAAGCTTTGTAATTGAAAAACACTCAAAGCAAGACACTGAATCTTTCAAAAGAAAACAAAGAAAAGATGGCTAAAAGAATTTTCAAATTTGTCAAGCAAATTGTAAACAGATCATAATCAAACCCAAAAATTCACCCCAAAACCAAATCCAAGGTCTGGGTAAGGAAAAAACCATCAAAAATAAAAATTTTGACAATTTCTGCAGGCTGTAGATTAACACAATCCAGAAATCCCTGATTTCCACAGGCTAGAGGACCAATACAGTGCGGAAATGCCGCACTATGTCAAAAAGGTAGGGTGCGAAAATCTTATATCACCGCACTGTCCCTCGAAGCAAGGTGCATAAATAAAAGTAAAAATGAAAAAGTAAAAAGTATGAAGGTTTTTCTAGTGTGGTTTAATAGTCAGAGAGTCAAGCTTGATCTCCCAGTGACTCAGAAAATAGAACCCAATCAATCAAAGCAAGAAAGCAAGAAAAAGTAGGACATAATCTATTCCCCATTGGAGTTGCCAAACTCTGTCATGAGGTTTATGAAGAAATATATGAAAATAAACACAAGCCAACGAAGAAAATAATAGCAAAGTCTTGGATATGAAACTATGTATGTGATCAAGGAATCATATAATATGAACAAATAACATTCATATAGGAAAGACAATTATATCCGTATTAAAGAATGTGGAAGAAAGATACAACCAGATGCATTGATGTTGTTAGGTTCCTTCCAACAATTCCTTTCTTCCCACACACTTCTTGCTCCAAGGATTCTGAGAGCATAGATCTGATAGCTACTCACAATCTATGTTGACAAAGTAAAGCTCAAAGCCAATATACAATCTCCAAAGAATCCAAGCTACAAAACCCAAGCTCAATCCAACTAACGTTCTTCATGAGAGCTCCTCTCCTTTTATAAGTTGAAGAGGATAAGGTGAGGAGGTTAGGATGATCCCACTAAATCATGAAAGTGAGTAAGATACAAACCGTTCGGAGGCCACCTCACCATAGAAGCTTCTCCTTGTAGAAGCATCAAGAAAATGCTTGTTTTTACCACGTACGAAGGTCACCACACCCTAGATATAGAGAAACCTGTGGAAACTCCGCAACCCAGCTATAGAGTAAGGTGCAGAAATTAGGAATTTCCACACCCTGCATATAGAGCAGCCTACAAAAATCCTCCTTAATAGGGTTTTTACAAAGGAAAATACAACTTCTTTTCTCAGGGAAATTTATTCTCCCTTCTTTCTTCAGGAATTCAGGCCACTGACCCCTCTGAAGGCAACATATAGGTTTACATCATTAATGGTCATAAGGGCGATGAAAATAATGTGTAACACTAGTTGTTAGAAAAACAGAACTGCGGAGCAATAAAATGAAATAAAATGTGGAAATGAAACACAAAAGATACACAATACAATAGAGACACATATATACGTGGTTCATCCAGTATGGGCTACGTCCACCAAAGAAATTTCCAGGTCCTTCCTTTTTATTATCCAACAAATGAAGGGATGCAACCTACACCACACTCATTGTAAGTTCCTCTTCTTTCTCTCACAATGTCATCTCTTAGAATACAATATTCAACCTTGTAATGAACAGTCTAAATTTACTATGAAATTATAATATACATTTACAAGGAAATTTTTCCTTCCAGGGCTTCTCCCCCAAACCCCTATCAGGGCCTGCTTTCTCCTAGACCCCCTAGCCGGGGGGGATGAGTCCCACAGACCCCGCAGGGGGGGAAAGCCCCCCTGGAACCCCCCCCACGTGGAGGGGTGTACAATGTTTCGGGGTGTACAATATTTATGGGGTATAAACATGGCTAGAAACAAAGACCTATGAAATAGGAAGATAATCAGGATCCACAACCAACAAGTCTAACCATTGGAAGATAGAATCAGAGGATTTTCTCAGTTGCAGTTGTAGTCAAAGTTTTGTTGTAATAACGAAACCCTAACCCTCTTATTGAGTCACCTTAAGTGAAAATATTGACCTAATTCCTAGATATCCTAATACGCCCTAGCCTAGCACACCTCCTGGTACTCTCAGCAAGCCAAGGCATCAAGTTTGAGTTTTTGGTCAAATTCAAAGTTTGACCAAGTCAAAGTAGTCATGAATTACTCTTTGAAGTTAGAAAAAAAGTTAGATGGGGATTCTAACTTCAGAGCATGGAAGAAAAGGATTGACCTCATTCTTTCTAAGGATGAAGTGTTGGATATCATGAAAGGAAAGATTACAGAACCACAATTTGAAGTAGGAAAAGAGAAGGAACCTCAAAATGTTGTAGTTATGGAGAAGTTCAAGGACAATGACATCAACGTTATGAGTATCATAATGGACTATATAAAAACCACTTGATACCCTACATATTTCAACTTGACTCATCTAAGAATATGTACGATGCCCTAAGTAACCTCTCCTCAGCCATAAATATTGAGAAAGTGATGAGTATGAAGAATGAGCTTTGTGACATGAAAATGAATGATGATGATCAAGCATACACAACAAAGTTCAAGAAATTCAGGAATACAAAGAAGTTTGTTTCAAGGAAGAAACCAAATAAAGAAAAGGATATGTCAAAAATAGAATGCTTCAACTTTCTAAAATATGGTCACTAGAAGAACCTCTGTCCCGAGTTAAAGAAAAGGAAGGAAACACATGAAGCAACAATTGTCGAAGAAAAGGAACCCTCAAAGAAAGTCACATGGGATGAAGTAGACTTCTTCTTCTAGTCAAGGTAACAATAGTTTTTTGTAACATAGTTCTTGCACATAACATGTTTACATAGTTCATGTACATATCATGTGTATCCATTTCTTAGAGGATAAGATGGTCAGTGAAACAACACATATGGAATAATAACAAGATAAGGATTACTATTACGGTGATTACTAGTCAAGTAATGTAGCTGAAAAAGGATGGAGTATGTTGACAATCTTTGGACAATTACCGTGGACACCATTATATAAGTAACGACTTCCAGATGGGCCATAATCATAATCAAACTTGAAGAGACCCAAAAGGATTCATACCAGAAAGAATTTAGTAATCAAGATCAAACTAGAATAAGATTTGTGACACTTTGCAGAAAGTAGTAAGGATGCAGACGGAAGCCTGGACTCTCTTAGATGGATGGAGCTGATTGCATAATTCCAAAAGAAGAGAATGAATTCATGCATGAAGCCAATATTAGGAGGGAGGTAATCCTAAATGATATGATCCATTGAATAATCTGTGAAGATTATAAAGTATTTTTCCATGTTCCCCATTGAAAGTAGTAGCCATGATAAGCAACACATGTTCAATTTGAATCTAGACGATGTCTTCTTCAAAAAGAATCCTTAAGTATCCTCCATTTTCCATCTACATCTATGTTCCTATGATGAAAGGAAGAAGTTGGAATCTTCAGGAACGAAGGGCATGGAATCTATAGAAGACTCCATGGACCCCAAAGTTAAAGAGGAACATGAGGAAGAACATGAAGATTCTGAGAAAGAAAGAAAAGCCTGAACAACTAGTTATTATACCGAGAATCATAAGACTACTAGCATGGTTTGAACCCACTAGAAGAGGTCAAGCAGAAGGAATGGAAGTTGTGATGAAGAAAAATGTATGTAAGAAATTGTGAAAAAGACTTATGAATGGAAGCATTGCGAGATTTAGAACTAGAGGTTCTTCCAGAAGAAGGGAGAAGATTATGATGACAACTTGTTCCAGTAAACTAGATATGCCTCTATCTGAGCTATTATATCTCTCGCATTATCCATGGATTGAATTTTACAGTAGTTGGATGTAAAAGATTGTTCTTCCCAACAGAGAAATTGAGGAAGAAGCTTATGTAGAGAAATCTCAAGTTTTTGAGGTATACCAGAAAGAGACCCATGTATGCAAATGGAAAAATACCTTGTATGGATTCAAGCAACTTGATGAAAAATATCTCATATACAACAAAAGCGTGGTGAAAAATTCCTATGACAGAGAAAGTGTATCAAAATGGTTACTCAGTAGTCCAAGATGATGGATTGAAAATCCATGGAAAACTTCCATGATGACATATCTAAAGAAGTTGACAAGACTATGATCTAGTAGACTTGTCCCTGTACCAGCAGTTGATTGGCTCCTTGATGTATTTGATGAATACGAGGCCAGACATTTTTTTTGTTGTGAACATGTTGAGCCAGTTCCATATGGAACCCAACCATGATAATTGAATAATTGCAAAGCATTCTTTGAAATGTCTTCGTGGAACATTTAAGTAAAGTTGCATGGATTTATCGATTCAAATTGAGTAGGGAGTGCATATAGTAGAAGAAGTGCTTCTTGGATATGTTTCAGTTTGATATTTTCTGCGATATAATGGGCTAGCAGGAAACATAAGTCTGTTGCACTGAGCACTTCATAAGTAGAGTATATTAAATCTTGTGATACTTGTACGGAAGCAATGTGGTTCAGTAAGTTGGTTTCTAGACTGTCTGATAAGGTGTTGGATTCGACCATGATATATTGTGATGATCATAAATGTGTGAAGATTTTATAGAACCCGATGTTCCATGATAGGTCGAAGAACATTGAGATCAAGCATTATTTTCTTCGTGATAAATTCCATAGGGGAGAAGTGGTTCTCCAATATATCTCCATAGTTGAGAAGATAATGGATATTTTGGTAAAGCCTCTGTCCAAGATGAAAAGTTTTTGTACTTAAGGGACAAGTTGGGGCTCATGGAGATGACCTCATTATTGGAAAAGGAAGTGATTACTCCTAGGTTGAGAGGGAGCACTGATATGTTATTAATTTATGGACAGTCATTTTCCAGTTCAGATCAGACATTCATTTTCGTAATGAAAATGGTCTGATAGATTGTTGATGTACCATAGACAACGATTCCCTTTATGGCCAGTGTGGGGTAATTGTCTAGGAAAATCATTCTTCTTGGTAGTCACTCTGAGTAGTGGTAAAGTAGAATGGTCTGCCTCGGCGGGAAGTCATTCTTTCGAAGTTCATAGTTGTGAGCAGTTTTGAAGAATGGTCCATTTTGGAGGTTGGTGCAGGATAGTCATTTCCTTAGGAAATGGTTCGGACAACCATTCCATAGGCTAGAATCATTCTCTCCAGGTTGCACTGTGATTAGTGCCGGAGGAATGGCCCAGTTAGGTGAATGGTCCAGGTTCAACAACCAGGGACAAGTATTCCCTAGGGAAGAATCATTCTCTCCAGGTTGCACTGTGATTAGTGTTGGAGGAATGGCTTACTTAGGTGAATGGTCTAGGTTTAGAAATCAGGGATAATTATTCTTCTATGCTTGAGAAGAATAGTCTAGGTTGATGTTTACCTTTCCAAGGGAAGATTCTCTTCCAAATCTCACATATGTGAGTGGAAGAATGGCCCAAATGACTCAGTTTGTATCATGATATTGTTTATGTAGGTTGATGTCAGATGATATGATTGTTGTAGAGACTGTATCTCTCTGGACAATAGTTGTATGCTACTATGGTGGATGTGATTCACTGGTAGTGACGGTATGCCACTGGTTAGTAGCAGTGTGCTACTGAGAGTGGTTGTATACCACTGAATATTAGTTATATACTACTATGAATAGACACAGTTGTGTTCTATTGGATGGCATTGTTCTGATTGCCATGGAGACTATCTAGTTCAATAGTGATGATGGTTCTCATGATTTGATCATGAGATAGCCTGTGTGGCTATGATGATGCTACTAGTTGAATGGTTTGTTTGTGCTCATGACCTTTTCCTTTAATACCTCTCTAGCTAGTGTTGGGTATGTGTTGTATTCTTTGCACGAGTAGTAGTGTCTGAGCGTTTGTGCCGGGCACGCAGGGGAGTTAGAGGGGGGGTGCAGGGGCAACGCCCCCGAATTTTTTTTTTTGGGACGACATATTTTTTCCGGGATGACATATTTCCGGGACGACATATTTCTGGGACCACATGATATTAGGTGGTTTTTCGGCACATGGTTTTTTGCTGATGGTTTTCTATTTCCGGTTAAGAAATTAGGGTTTGGACTAATCCAGGTCATTGGGTTAGGGTTTTGGATGCCGCTGGCTCCTATATGTATATTGTATTGTAAACAATGTAACACAATGTATGAATATAATATATGCTTGTTTTCCCGGTTTGGGTTTCTAGGTGAAAAATCTCTATGTAATGTTGGTATTTGCCATTGTATCTTTTCTGTTCTTTTCTGAATATCAGTTTGTAGTAGATATTGTACAAGGTTAGAATTTACAGCTAGGAGGTAGTGCTGATATTATGGTAGTTGTGGGAGGTATTATCCTCCACGTGTAACCTTTGACGAGACTAGAATATTTCGAGAAGCAATAGAAACCTTAAAATGTTGGATAGTAACCCTAAAAGAAAATTCATCTCAAGGGAATATTTAATATTGATTTATTGACCTCTAGGAAGAGAAGTCATCCTAGTCAAGTAAGATTGAGTAGTATAAATAGAGGGAGCTAGAACTCATTTGTCACTTACTCTATCAAAATTGCATAAGGACAAGAAGTGTGCATGAATGGGGGACAACTGCAGCTGTAGCAGTGGTGACTTGGTATCTTGGTTATGGTTTGGACTTTCTTCTTGGTCTTTGTTTATTCTTGCTTGGTGCACTAGCCTTGGAGAAAGGTGCATTACCTTGGTTGTATATTAGATTGCTTTCGAAATTATTCTATCTGTCAAGGTTAAGGTGCTCGGGGGTGGACTTTGTGCATATGGTTGGGTGACAATATTCCTATATTGTCTATGGTGAAATGAGAACACCTATTTTTCTAACAGGGAGATAACCAGTTTGGCTAAAAGTTCTAAGTCTAGAAAAATTGGTGAAAAAGGACAGTTTTCATTTCCATAGTGTTGTAGTTGTTAACTAAAGCATCAGATTAACAATATGAGAGTTGTTATGAATTAATTTTCATCATTGTTATCAAAGTCTCATACAAAATTTTCTTTGGTTCCTGACAGATTTACTTCTACAAATGGAAGAAGAGATAGGAAGGAGCCTATAACTATGAGAATCCTACATAGAGAAGTGTAGAGTTATAGGTAAGATAAGGAAAATATTATGAAATATAATAAATATATACTATAGATCTTGAACATGTTGCAGAGGCAAGCCAATAAATACTTTAGCACAAAGCAAGCAACTAGTGCTAAACAAGTGACAACATCCAGATCCCATAGAAAAAGGGATGGGCATGGGAAAGACAAGAAGTCAAGGAGCATGAGAAGGTATCATCATTCCCAAAGGAAATACACTAGGAAATCTCATGCTATTTTAGGTCTAGGGAGTAGCCCAAGTCTGTCTCCTATCATGAGACAAAGGAGAATGCCTGAGGGAGACATATTGCAAGGTGAAGTCATGAAACTCAAGCCACAAAATTTCAATGGTGAGCATAGGAAGGCAGAAGTTGTCGAGTCCTAGATGTTGGAAATGAATAAATATTTTCAGTTGCATGATTATCTGTAGTATTTTAGTTACAAAATAGTATGAAGAATATAAATAGTTGTCTAGAAATGGTAGAGAAACAATGATATAACCAGAACAATACCACAATAATACAAGAATAATAACAGAATAACACCAGAAAGAGAACTTTGATTACTGAGGGCAATGTTCACTTGCATCTTCAAGGGGGAAACCTCTAGCAGAGCATAGCTCTATTACAATAATATCCAAGACCAAACTTCTCATACCCTCTATTCCTATTTATACTAAATCTATCTACCCAAAATAACAATCTAGAGTAAGATCCTTCTAGAAGCGGAAGCTTCTATTACGTCTTCTTACATTTGACTTATTCCTCTTTATTTTTAGGCCTTCTTAATATTGACCTTTATTACATGGAAATATATTACTCTACCCACTCGAGGGGTTAGGTAGGTTAATGATCCGGATTTTATGAGCAGAATGAAATGAATACATATTATTAACAGGTGCTTAACAAAAAATAACAGCAATACAGAAAAATGAACAACAACCACAAAAGCAAAGTCTTTTCCCCCCTTGGTGGATGGGAGGCCCGACATGTAGTCCATTGAGATGGATTCCCATGTCCTGTCAGGAGTAGGAAGAGGGGTGTATAGGCCCTGTTTCTTAGTGGTCGGTTTGGCAATAGTGCAGGCAGTGCAGGACCTGATATACTTGCCGACCTCCTGTCGAAGTTTCGGCAAGTAGAAATGTTTCTGTAGCATCGCCACTATCTTTTCAACGTTGAAGTGTCTTGTCGCCCGACTGTAGTGGGCTTCCCAGATCCGCTTCGCTCTCTCACTTGATGGAACACAAATATGGCCCAGACGACATAACAACCCATCCTGAAGATGGAAATTATCGACAACTGCATTTGCACCCAACATTTGGTAGGTGGTGGCAAAGTCAGGGTCTGTCTCATAGAGTTGGGGCCATCCAGATGTCTCATGGCCGCAAGTTTATAGCACCATGGTGAGTGCTATGACTGGTGGCCTGCTGAGGCAATCAGCGACGTGATTGGTGCTTCCTGTTTTATACTTGATGTTGAGGTGGAATTGCTGCAAGTATGTGGACCACTTTTGATGGCGGTCATTCTGCAGTTTTCCATGTGTCTGCATGAACTGCAGTGGCTTATGATCAGTGTGGATGACTGTCTCCTTCCCAAGAATGTAATGTCTCCATTGGTAGCATGCTTGCAAAATGGACTACATTTCTTTGTCGTAATTAGGGTACTTACAGACAGTATCAGACAGTGTCTCACTATGATAGGCCACGGGGTGGCCGTGCTGAGTGAGAACGACGCCCACAACATAGTCTGAAGCATCTGTCTTGATCTCAAAGGGATGCTGCAGGTCCGGTAGTGAAAGTACTGGGGCTGAGCACAAGCACTTCTTCAAATCATCGAATGCTTGTTGTTGGGACCGGCCCCACACAAATTTTTCCTTACCAAAACCCATGTTTATTTGGATGAGGGCCCATGCAATATGGGAGAAACCCAACATGAACCTGCGGTAGAAATTAGCAATTCCCAAGAAGCTCCGAAGCTCAGTGAGTTTTGTTGGGGTTGGCCAGTCACGGATGACTTGGACCTTGGCTGGATCCACATGTACACCATGCTAATCAATGATGTATCCCAGGTAATGGACCCTGTCCATGCCGAAGGAGCATTTTTCCATGTTGGCGTATAGCTTGTGCTGCCGCAGGGTGTGCAGAACCTGCTGAATATGCTGCAAGTGTTCGGCCCAAGTCTTGCTGTAAATTAGAATGTCATCCAGATACACCACTACAAAAGTATTGGTGAATGGTTGCATGATATCGTCCATCATCCTCATGCAAGTGGCTGGAGCATTTGTCAAACCAAAGGGCATGACCAACCATTCAAAAAGTCCTTCCTTTGACTTGAAGGCGGTCTTCCATACATCTGTCTGTTCTATCGGGACCTGGTGGTAGCCAGACTTCAAATCAATCTTACTGAAGTATTTGGCCCTCATGAGTTGATCAAGGAGGTCATTGATTCGGGGAATCGGGTACCGGTTTCTGACAGTGATTTTATTCAAAGCCCGGTAATCAATACAGAGTCGTCAGGTTCCATCTTTCTTCTGTACCAACACGATTGGGCTCCCGCAAGGTGATGAGCTGGGGCAGATGTGCCCCTTGTGGAGTAGTTCTTGGATCTTTCGCTTGATCTCCTCATTCTCTAACAAAGAGCAACGATAGACTGGCCCATTGGGCAACGAGGCACTGGGGGTTAGATCGATGGGGTGATTGACCTGGCAGTGCAGAGGTACCCCTGTAGGTGAGGAGAAGATATCCGAGTATTCTTCCATGACCTTATCTACTTGCTTCTGCTATATGGAGAGATCAGCCGCAGAGACCTTGGATGTGGCTGCGATCTTTCGCTTGTTCTGAGAGAAAATCATGAAGAAGACAAACTTCCCCATCTGCGAGATGACCTTCCTGCATTGCTTAGCAGAGATCAAGGAAATAACACTAGGTGGGACTGCCTCAAGTATCCTGTACAATTTCCTATTCAAACTAATAATAACACTACGAGGCCTAGACTCATGTACAGCATGACGCTTCCATAAATAAGGTTGGCCAAAAAGAACATCACAAACTTCGAGAGGAGCAACATCACACAATACCTCATCTTTGAAGGGCTTGATGCCATACGACAGTCGACACTGTTGGCTGACACTGAGATCACTTCCTTGGCGGAGCCATCCAATGGTGTAGGGTTGTGGGTGCAGTGTTGTTGACAGGGCCAGCCGCTTGATGACCTCTGCTGAGATGAGGTTCTTCTGGCTACCGCTATCAATGATGAAGTGCAGCGGGGTGCCTTTTACCCACATTTGTGAATGGAAGAGGCGCTCTCCTTCTTCTGGCTCGTCTGGTTCACCAGGATGGAGTTTGGTGGTAGCAACGATGGCATTGGGTTCCGCATCAATGATCCGTATTCCCCTTTCTGGTTCTGTCTCGGAGTCAGAATCTTCATCTGATTCAGAGGCTTTCACTTCGGCCACCAGTCACTTCTTTGAGCGGCAGTCAGCAGTGTTATGCCAAGGGATCTTATGGAAGTCGCACCACTTCCCGGTATCTTTCTTTGTCTTTCCAGTGTCCTTCTTTGCTTGCGGCTTGTACTGGTTGTCTTGATACTGCCCATCTTTTCTCTGTCCTTTTTTCAGTGGGTTGGGGCCGCCCTTTCCTGGCTTTTTTTGTACGGGGTTTCCGAGCCCAAATTGCTGCGTCTTTTGTTTGAGCTTCTGCTCGATTTTGACGGCATATCGGTAGGCCGCGCCCAAGGAGGAGATTTCCAAAAATTCCATTTCAGTCTGGATGTATCTATGCAGAGCACCGCGATACTTGAGCACCAGATGTCTCTCTGAATCTTTGATACCCAACTTGGTGTGCAAGGTATGGAAGATATTTGTGAAATCTGGCACTGCTTGGTCTCTTTCTTGCCGCAGTGTGGTCCATTTGGTATACATGTCATCATAACTTCCGAAGTATTGTTCCTTAATAGCATCCCTGAAGAATTCCCAGGTGGTTGTGACTGAAAATAATGAGGTTTCCTCTGTTTCCTTTTTCTCACAGAAAGTTTCCCACCAATCTTTGACATGGGGAATGGATTTGAGGAGCGCAAAAGTAATCTTTTCTCTATCCAAAAATTTATGAACAGAAAAATACCCTTCTAGTAGATTCAACCACTTGTCTACAGCATTTGTGTCTATATGACCTTAAAATATAGGAATATTAAAGTTTATTTTTACCTTGAAGGGGGTGGCACCTCCGTTCGAAGAAGATGCGTCACCTGTTGGTAGTCGCCGAAGGATTTGCGCGAAACTATCCATCATCTCGTTCCTCTATTGCATGAGGGATTCCTCAATCAACAGTTTGAAAGGATCTTGTGTACCATCATATTTCTTCTTTCCTTCCATGGGAGGTCGCTTGGGCATGCAAGAGCTTCTGTCCTCAAGAGAAACAAGCTCGAGACCCAACTCTTTGTACTCCAACCTCGTTGGGGACATGCATTAAGACAACAAGGAGAAGACTGCTTTGATACCACTGATCTGGATTTTATGAGTAGAACGAAAAGAATACAGATTATTAACAGGTTCTTAACAAAAAATAACAGAGATACAATAAATCTGGTTTTCTATTCAATAACGAAATAAGCTGAAACTGTAAAATGCAGCGGAAACAAGCTTGCTGGAATGGTGGCGGCTTATCTCTGAGAAGAGATGTGACGGTAGCGCGCATTCACAAGAAGAAGGTTACTATGAGGCTCTGAAGGCCTTTTTACAATAAGAAAGAATTTCAAAAACCCTAAACATCCAAAAACCTAACCCTAGGAGATGAAGCACCAAAAGTCATGTGGGCCCTGTTTGGGTAAGCTAGTACATCAACTTCCCAGGGTCGTAACTTTTGCATACGATCTCCGTTTTAGGCGTGTGATAGCCCGTTGGAAAGGTATCATTGAGGAGATTAATTTTTGGGGCTCAATAATTCCTTCAAATATAATTAAGGATCTCGATACCGAAAAACCTTCATTTAGACCCTCAAAATGGCCCCGGAAGTAAAAACTGCTAAAAATAGTAAATTGCCAAAAATGTCAGAAAGTTGTTTTGAGCCAATTGGAAAAGGTGGGTGGCCACCGATATCCATCTGGATCAATCCTCCCTCCTTAGGAAGGAATGGTATCCATTGCATTGAGGTCCCCCATTAGATGAGGAAATTTCTGCTGAATTTGGCCCCGGGTGAGCCACTTGCCTTGGTGCAGGAGCTGCCCTGCTTTGACGACTCGATAAAGCTGGATCCTTTGTTGTCAAGTGCCCTTGATATGTCTGTCCACAATCTGATCATTGGATGCCTATTGTATGCAGTCGGGGTTGAGCTCTGTTGGTTTTAGTTGTTCTGCTACTTCTGAGGTGTCCAATAATGGTGGGAAATAAGGGCGAAGGAGATCCACATTGAACACTGGGTGCAGGCCAAGGAAAGGAGGAATGTTGAGCTCAAAAGCATTATCCCCCATGGCCTTGGTGATAGTGTACAGTCCATAACGGAGTGGTCAAAGCTTCCGATGGGGTCCTGTAAGGCGTTCTTTTTGTAAGTGCAACCAAACTTTGTCGCCCACCTGAAACTTATGCGACACCTGATGTTGATCATGGCGTTGTTTGTACTTGTCATTGGACTTTTGTAGGATATCCTGAACCTGTTGGCGGATGTGCTAGATCCGCTCAATGAACCGAGTGGCTTTGTCAGCTTCAGTTGGAGCAGGATATGAATCAATCGAAGTGACCGCAAGGGGAAGTGCAACATCTATGGGACCCAATGGTTGGAATCCCAACCCCACTTGAAAGGGGCTGTGGTCGGTTGAGCTATGCAAGGCTCGGTTGTAGCTATGTTGGACATAGGGAAGGGTCTCATCCCATGTGTGAGGGTTCTTTGAATTATACATGTGAAGGATATGCACAATCATTCGATTTACAACCTCGGTTTGGCCATCTGTCTGGGGGTGGAAGGTCGTGGATTTGGTGAGCTTGGTGTCCAACAGTGACCAGAGGCTTGACTAGAATGTGCTAAGAAATCGACTATCCCAATCTGATACAATGGTTTGTGGGATTCCAAAATGTACCCAAACTCGTTCAAAGAAGAGCTTGGCAGTGGCCTCTGCTGTGATGCTCTTCTTCCAGGCAACCAGAATCGCCATCTTAGAAAAATGAACAACAACCACAAAAACACAGTCTTTTCCCTGCTTGGTGGATGGGAGGCCCGACATGTAGTCCATTGAGATGGATTCCCATGGCTTGTCAGGAGTAGGAAGAGGGGTGTACAGGTCCTATTTCTTAGTGGTCAGTTTGGCAATAGCGCAGGCAGTGCAGGACCTAATATACTTGCCAACCTCCTGTCGAAGTCTCGGCCAGTAGTAATGTTTATGTAGCATCGCCACTGTCTTTTTGACGTCGAAGTGTCCTGTCGCCTGACTGTAGTGGGCTTCCCAGATCATCTTCGCTCGCTCACTTGATGGAACACAGATATGGCCCAGATGAAATAACAACCCATCCTGAAGATGGAAATTATCGACAACTGCATTTGCACCCAACATTTGGTAGGTGGTGGCGAAGTCAAGGTCTTTCTCTTAGAGTTGGGGCCATCCAGATGTCTCATGGCCGCAAGAATCTAGCACCGTGCTGAGTGCTGCGACTGGTGGCCTGCTGAGGCAATCAGCGACACGATTGGTGCTTCCTATTTTATACTTGATGTTGAGGTGGAATTGCTGCAAGTATGTGGACCACTTTTGATGGCGGTCATTCTACAGTTTTCCCTGTGCCTACATGAACTGCAGTGGCTTATGATCAGTGTGGATGACTGTCTCCTTCCCAAGAATGTAATGTCTCCACTGGCGGCATGCTTGCACAATGGAGTAAATTTCTTTGTCATAAGTAGGGTACTTACGGACAGTATCGGATAGTGTCTCACTATGATAGGCCATGGGGTGGCCGTGCTGAGTGAGAACGACGCCCACAGCATAGTCTGAAGCATCTGTCTTGATCTCAAAGGGATGCTGCAGGTCTGGTAGTGAAAGTATTGTGGTTGAGCACAAGCGCTTCTTCAAATCATCGAATGCTTGTTGTTGGGACCGGCCCCACACAAAGTTTTCCTTACCACCACCCCTGTTTATTTGGCTGAGGACCCATGCAATATGGGAGAAACCCAACACGAACCTGCGGTAGAAATTAGCAAGTCCCAAGAAGCTCTGAAGCTCAGTGAGTGTTGTTGGGGCTGGCCAGTCACGGATGACTTGGACCTTGGCTAGATCCACATGTACGCCATGCTGATCAATGATGTAGCATAGGTAATGGACCTTGTCCATGCCGAAGGAGAATTTTTCCAGGTTGGTGATCAGAATCTGGACCAGGGGTCAAAAATTTGCTCAATTTTCAAAGTGCTCTGAATGCGACGAAAATGGCTGATCCGGATTATTTTCGGCACGAAATGAGAGTGGAGATATAATAAAGAAATGCACAGAGATATTGCAGATATTCAATAATATAACAGAAATGTATCAGAGATGCAACCATAAACACAGATATACAACAATACACGATTTCTATTAATCAAAGAAATGTACAGAGACTGTAAAAATACAGAGTGAAAGACTCGCTAGAATGGTGGCAGCTTATCTCTGAGAAGAGATGTGACGGCTACTCGCATTCGAAAAAAGATGGTTACAATGAGGCTCGAAAGGCCTTTTTACAATAGATGGGAATGCCAAAAGTCATAGACATCCAAAAACCTAACCCTAGGAGATGAAGCGCCAAAAGTCATGTGGGCCCCGTTTGGGTAAGTTGGCGCATCAACTTCCCGGGGTCGTAACTTTTGCGTACGATCTCCGTTTTAGGCGTGTGATAGCTCGTTGGAAAGGTATCGTCGAGGAGATTCATTTTGGGGCCTCAATTATGCCTTCAGATATCATTGAAAACCTCGATCTCGAAACAACTTCATTTAGGCCCTCAAAATGGCCCCAGAAGTGAAAACCTGCTAAAAATAGTAAATTGCCAAAATGGCCAGAAAACTGTTTTGAGCCATTTGGAAAAGGTGGGTGGCCCCCGATATCCACCTGGATCAATGGCGCCATTGCGTCCGTCTCGTTCTCCTGATTCCGGTGGTATATTTATTTTCGCAAACGGAGTCCGTATGGAGAAGTTATCGAGGTCTGTTTGCTGAGCCAAACAGGAAAAAAAATGATGTTGACTGTACCTGTCCGTACAGTCCGTACAGGACACGTGTCAGGATCGTACAGCACGCGTGGCATGTCCGTACAGGACACGTGGCGACTCTTGGGCGTGACATGTGTCATGCATTTATGGGATTTTCAACATACGTTTGACCAATATTGAGGTGACACATGTCACCACTGGATGGGTGACACGTGGCACATACTGACGTCAGCATCCGGAGTGGCCTATTGACGTGGCAGCTAAGTTGGCATAGATGACGTGGCAGGCAATCATTGGATGATAATTGGGCAAATCAAGTGGTGACACATGGCATGATGTGGACGAACGAAAAGGTGCCACGTGGCCCAATGAAGGGCTTCCACGTGGCACCCCGTTATTGGCTAATTGGTTGTTCAAAATTTTGTTAAACCATCGGATTCGAACCTCGGACGTCCACACTCCACGTAAAGTCTTTGCAACGTTCACCATGCCAACGTGCCAACGTGATGGTTTATATAATGCAATGGATTTTTATCTATTTGAATTTACATGAAAGTTTGAATGGTGGGGGGTCGGGCCAGGGCTAAGCCCCGACCCTGGTCGTATGTAATTCTATGTGACCATATGTATTTGCTATCCGCGCGGGAGTTGGTATTTCAAATGACCCGCGGTCATATTCTATTAACATATGTCCATTACCATGAATATATGCACGAGGGTGTAACACATTTGCAGCCCTCGGTTTCGGAGTTGCCATATGACTAGCATATATTACGATGTGCGCGCGGGGGTCAAACTTAATATAAACCCCGGTTCTATTCTATTAACATATGTCCATACCAATTTCAATTGGCGCGCGATTTGGGGTAGCACCACAGCCCGGTTCTATGTGTGGATATGTGACCATGTCTATTAAAGAAATGGGCGTGCGGTGGTTAACACATAAACCACACGGTTATATACATACATACCAACCATTGCAAATGCAATTGCGCGCGGGTTTCAATTTGTAACATTAACCCTTGGTTTTATACAACACATGTGACCAGTTCAATGTGTTATATTGCGCGTGGTTTTGAGAGCGCGGGTTTAAATTTTTGGGTTTTCAAACGGTTATGCCACCGTACACTAGACGTGTCAAGCCCACATTTAACAACTGAGCAGTTAGCCTTTTATTGCGCGGGACGTGGACATATGGTCCCCCATGCGCCCAACACCTCCGTTCTTGGGGGATTTATTCCAGGTAACTGTTCGACAAATTGGTGCGATTTGCGGGACGCACGTTTGTGCTGGGTTTTGTGACTGAAAACGTTGAGAAGCCAGGTTCACTTTCCCAGAGGTGCAAGATGGCGAGTCGGTAACAGAGCTTGGAAAAAAGGAAAAATGGCAGCAAGCATAACTTGATGAGTTTTTGACCAAATCAGGAGCCGTAAAAGCCCAGCTAGGGGTTTTTGGACATTCTGAGTCCATTGGAACCATTTTCACAGGCATTTGAAGAGCCCATTTGCAGGTTTTTCACATTTGAAGTTTGAGGAAGCTTCAGGAGCCTTAAAGCCCTCATTGTTTGAGGCATTGCTCAGATGAGCACATAACCATTTTCTTAGACTGAATAGTCATTTCTGACTGTTTATTATGCTCTGAACACATTGGGATAGGTTTCAGATCCATTGGAGGACTTCTACAGGTATTTTTTCCTCATTCAAGCTCAGGGAAGCTTGGAGGTCACATGTAGAAGAGGTCATTGCTGGATGAGCCATTGTCCATTTGCAGAGTTTTTACAGTCAATTTTGGGGTTTTTATGTATTTTGAATCCAATGGTACAGTCTATAAATCCATTGGAGTTGAGAAGCAGCTTGTAATGAGAATTTGACAAACTAATCCCAAAGAGCCAAGTCCATTGAAGGAGGCTCAAGGAGATGTAGCCCAGAGAGGGGTGAACTCCTTTATCATCTTGGTATTGTTGTGATGTTGATGTGTTATTTGTTGTATTTTATACTGCTGTGTATTGATTTATAATACATATTTAATCTGTTAAAAGATCATTTCCTCACACATGCACATTGACAAGAAGAAGCATAAACTTAACACATAAACCAGTTTTCACATTTTAACACATGAAGCAAGGTCCTGTTAAGATTTATT
>ML782821.1:211340-224492 GCA_009831015.1 Picea engelmannii
ATTCAAATTCATGAATGGTTTACTTAGATTATTACTTACTGTCGAATATAGCGTAAGTGTTGAGATAAATTGTAAATTATGAAAAGTTTACTTCTTGTAGAGCTCATAGAAATTAGAAATTAAGTAATTAGTTAGAAATATAATGTTAATTTAAATCGGGTTATTACACTCATATACAGCATGACGCTTCCATAAATAATTTTGGCCCAAAAGAACATCACAAACTTCGAGAGGAGAAACATCACACAATACCTCGTCTTTGAAGGTCTTGATGCCATGTGATAGTCGGCACTGTTGGCTGACACGGAGATCGCTTCCTTGGTGGAGCCATCCAATGGTGTAGGGTTGTGGGTGCGGTGTTGTTGATAGGGCTAGCCGCTTGATGACCTCTGCTGAGATAAGGTTCTTCTGGCTACCGCTATCAACGATGAAGTGTAGCGGGGTGCCTTTTACCCACATCTGTGAATGGAAGAGGCGCTCTCCTTCTTCTGGCTCGTCTGGTTCACTAGGCTGGAGCTTGGTGGTAGCAACGATGGCACTAGGTTCCACATCAATGATCTGTCTTCCCCTTTCTGGTTCTGTCTCGGAGTCAGAATCTGCATATGATTCAGAGTCTTTCACTTCGTCCACTAGTGACTGCTTCGAGCGGCAGTCAACAGTGTTATGCCAAGGGATCTTATGGAAGTCACACCACTTCCCGGTATCTTTCTTTGTCTTTCCGGTGTCCTTCTTTGCTTGCGGATTATACTGGTTTTCTTGATGCTTCCCATCTTTGCTCTGTCCTTTGTTCGGTGGGTTGGGGCCGCCCTTTCCTGGATTTTGTTGTGCAGAGTTCCTGGGCCCAAATTGCCACGTCTTTTGTTTGAGCTTTTGCTCGATTTTGATGGCATATCGGTAGGTCACGCCCAAGGAGGAGATGTCCAGAAATTCCATTTCAGTCTGGATGTATCTATGCAGAGCAGCGTGATACTTGAGCAATAGATGTATCTCTGAATCTTTGATACCCAACTTGGTGCGCAAGGTATGGAAGATATTTGTGAAATCTGGCAGTGCTTGGTCTCTTTCTTTCCGTAGTGTGGTCCATTTGGTATACAGGTCGTCATAACTTCCAACAGGGTAGTATTGTTCCTTAATAGCATCCCTGAAGGATTCCCAGGTGGCCGTGACTGAAAATAATGAGGTTTCCTCTGTTTCCTTTTGCTCACAGAAATTTTCCCACCAATCTTTGACATGGGGAACGGATTTGAGGAGCGCAAAAGTAATCTTTTCTCTATCCGAAAATTTATGAACAGAAAAATACCCTTCTAGTAGATTCAACAACTTGTCTACAGCATTTGCATCTATCTGACCTTCAAATATAGGAATATCAAAGTTTATTTTTACCTTGAAGGGGGTGGCACCTCCGTTCGAAGAAGATGCGTTGCCTGTTGGTAGTCGCCGAAGGATTTGCAAGAAACTCTCCATCATCCCGTTCCTCTATTGCGTGAGGGATTCCTCAATCAACAGTTTGAAAGGATATCCTGTACCATCATCTTTCTTTTCTCCTGCCATGGGAGGTCACTTGGGCGTGCGAGAGCTTCTGTCCTCAAGAGAAACAAGCTCGAGACCCAACTCTTTGTACTCCGACCTCATTGGGGACATGCATTAAGACGACAAGGAGAAGACCGCTTTGATACCACTGATCCATATTTTATGAGCAGAACAAAATGAATACAGATTATTAACAGGTGCTTAACAAAAAATAACAAAGATACAGTAAAACGGGTTTTCTATTCAATAACGAAATAAGCTGAAACTGTAAAATGTAGTGGAAACAAGCTTTCTCGAATGGTGGCAGATTATCTCTGAGAAGAGATGTGACGGTAGCGCGCATTCATAAGAAGAAGGTTACTATGAGGCTTTGAAGGCCTTTTTACAATAATAAAGAATGTCAAAAACCCTAAACATCCAAAAACCTAACCCTAGGAGATGAAGCTCCAAAAGTCATGTGGACCCCATTTGGGTAAGCTAGTACATCAACTTCCCGGGGTCGTAACTTTTGCATACGATATACATTTTAGGCATGTGATAGCCTATTGGAAAGGTATCGTCGAGGAGATATATACCGAAAAACCTTCATTTAGACCCTCAAAATGGCCCCAGAAGTAAAAACTGCTAAAAATAGTAAATTGCCAAATATGTTAGAAAGTTGTTTTGAGCTAGTTGGAAAAGGTGGGTGGCCACCGATATCCATCTGGATCAGTTAAGTCCCTAAAATTCCCTCCCCCTTAAAATCAACCTTGTCCTCAAGGTTTGAGATGACGAAATTGTTGCAGAATGTTAGCGGGCTCCCAGGTGGCATCTGCTGGATTTGTATATTTCCACTGGACTAACACCTCCTTGATGGTACACTGATGAAGACAACACTCTCGCTGGTCCAAAATTTCTTGTGACTACAACTAGATGGATCCTTCTTCATCCAACTCGGGAAGGTTGGTTTGAGTTTGCCACTTTGGTCCAATCACCTTCTTTAAGTAGGAGACATGAAAAACAGGATGGAGCTTAGAATGACTGGGAAAAGATAACTAATAGGCCACCTATCCAACGTGATTGAGAACTATATAAGGACCATAAAATTTGGGCTCCAGTTTCTGACAATTTTTGGCCTTGAGTGAAGTTTTCTTATAAGGTTGCAGTCGTAGAAAGAACTGGTCTCCTTCAGGAAATTGATGTTCTGAGCGACGTTGATCGACGTGTTGCTTCATGCGATTCTGAGACATGACCAAATTATCTTCGAGGGTAAGAAAAATATCCTCGCAAAATGTAAGTGTTTGGTCAACCTCATGGACCTTCGATACACCTGGCATGTAGGAGAGAACAAAAGGTGCATTTTGGCCATAGACTACTTCAAAAGGAGTCATGCGAGTAGTTGTATGGTAAGAAGTGTTGTACCACCATTCATCTAATGGTAACCATTGAGCCCATTGATTTTTCCTTTTAGAGGCAAAACAACTCAAATAAGTCTCCAAACACTTGTTGATGACTTTAATTTGACCATCAGTCTGGGGATGATAGGCGGTGATGAGATGCAATTCAGTGCCCTATAGTCTGAACAATTATTGCCAAAAATTGTTGGTGAAAGTAGGATCTTGATCATAAATAATAGAATGAGGCATGCCATGAAGCTTGAAGATATGATCCATAAAACGTTGAGCCACAATAGATGCAGTAAATGGGTGTTGAAGAGAACATAAATGAGCATACTTGGAAAGATGATCCACGACCACCGTGATGACTGAATTATTGCCTGATTTAGGTAATACCATAATAAAATCCATAGAGATGTCCCTTCAAATAATGGGTGGAATCAGAAGTGGTTGGAGTGTGCCAGGAGGTTTGATGGTTTCACCTTTGTTGTGTTGACAAACATCACATTCTGCTACAAAAGTGTGAACATCCTTTTTCATAGCATTCTAGAAAAAAGAACATTTGACTCGGTCAT
This sequence comes from Picea engelmannii, assembly GCA_009831015.1. Classification (NCBI taxonomy): domain Eukaryota; kingdom Viridiplantae; phylum Streptophyta; class Pinopsida; order Pinales; family Pinaceae; genus Picea; species Picea engelmannii. Next base: position 214,822 of record ML782821.1, read on the forward strand.
AGGTTTTTTTAAACCCTGAATGCCCAACTGTTGGAGTAGGATGAAGCTCATAAAGCACCGTGGATTTAAGTTGTGACTACTTACTTAAATACAAACGACCTTTGTAGAAAATATCATCATTGTAGCAAGAATACCCTGGAAAAACTGGAGATTTGGCTTGCAATTATTGTATCATATGTGATATTTTAGGATCATGTAGCCATTCTTGGCACACAACTTGGAGCCAATCTGGTACAATTAAGGAGAGGGAGAAAATGGACCCTTCATCTTCATATTTCTGAGAAAGAGCGTCAACAACCACATTTTATTTTCCTTTGTTATAAATGATCTCATAATCATAACCAAAGAGCTTAGTTACCCATTTTTGTTTCTCTGGGGAGGAAGGTCATTCTTGAGAAAATACTTGAGGCTTTGATGATCTGTCTTAATTTGGAAGAGTTTCCCCAAGAGATAAGGCACCATAGATATACTACATGTAGAATAACCAACATTTCATTTTCATAGATTGATTGGCCCAAATGGTGTTCTGACAATTGTTTGCTGGTAAAGTCCAAAGGTCTATCTTCTTGCATAAAGATTGCTCCAATTCCTCTACCTAAGGCATCACATTCCAGGAAAAATGTCTTTGTGAAATCAGGAAGGGCCAAGACTGGAGTAGTACACATAGCCTCCTTCAAATCTTGAAAAGCCTAATCCTCTATGAGAGCCTAAGTGAAAGAATTATTTTTAAGGAGAGCAGTGAGAGGGTCCACAATCTTCCCATAATTCCAAACAAACTTGCGATAATATCTTGTTAAACCCAAAAAACTACACAAGCTTTTGATAGTCTTGGGGAAATTCCAATCCTGCATTGCTTCAATCTTTTTAGGATCCACCCAAACACCAACCTTGCCAATAATATGACCCAATTACTCTACTTCTAAGGCGATAAAGGTACATTTAGAGCGTTTGAGGAAAATTTGGTGCTGAGAGAGTAGATGGAGAATTTGATCCACATGGGCAAGATGGGTTTGCCAAGTTTTTCTATATATGAGAATATCATCAACTAAAACTAAGACAAAATGACGAAGAAAAGGACAAAAGACATGATTCATGAGGCTTTGGAAGGTGGAGGGGGCATTACATAGGCCAAAGGGCATGACCAAAAACTCATAGTGACCCTCATGAGTGCGAAAGAAAATCTTGGGAATGTCAGTGTCTTGCATACGTATCTAGTGGTAGCCAGAATGAAGATCAAGTTTAGTGAAGTATCGAGCACAACTCAACTCATCCAAGAGATCGTCAATGGTAGGAATGGGAAACTTGTCCTTGATGGTGAGTTTATTGAGGGCACGGAAGTCAAGACACATGCACCAAGTACCTTCTTTCTTAAGTACCATGACCAGATGGGATGAATAAGGGATAATACTGGGGCGGATAACACCTTCTTGGAGTAATTCTTGCGCTATTTTCTCAATTTCATTATTTTGGGAAAAGGGATGATGATAAGGGCGAACATTGGGAGGAAAATTGCCAGGAAAAAGGGGAATGCAATGATCATGAACACCACGAGAAGGAGGAAGTCCCCGAGGGGTGGAAAAAAGAGATTGATGTGTGGAAATGATAGCTTGTAGTTTAGGATGCATAGAGGGTGTCTCAATGGATTGAATAGAATGGAGTTGAGTAATGATACCAGAGTGGCCTTTCTTGAGGATAATTTCCACGTGATGAGAACTAATGATCTGAGGAGAACCATCTGTGAGACCTTGAAATTGATACCTTTGTCCCTTCTGTTGGAATTGCATGGTTAATTCCTTAAAATCCATAAGAATGGGACCCAAAGTGCGTAATCGTTCAACACCTAACACAATGTCACAACCTCCCATGCCAATGGAAAACATATGATATTTTAGGTGGTGATGTCCAATTTGAAGACGAACATTTTCACAATGCCCACCAAATTTCATCAACCCACCATTGGTTATCATAATTTGAAAATTATTGACAAAATGAATATAGCAATCGATTTCATGGGAAATGCGACGGTGAATACAATTGTGGGTGCTACCACTATCAACAAGGATGATGACCTTCCTATGCTTAATATAGCCAATGAGCTTGAGGGTTTGTGGGGCAGAGAAGCCAATGAGGGCATGCAAGGAAATAAGTCAGTCAACTTTAGGTGGGTCAATAGGCTCCTGGGTAGAATCGGGAAGGGAGGGCTCATCAACGATGGGAACTGTCACATCATCTTCAGGAACATATTTGGAAATGGCCATAAAAAGTTTTTATTCCTTGCAATTGTGCCCCGGAAAATATTTTTGATCACAATTATAGAAAAGACCCTTCAATTGGCGTTCAACCATTTCAGCCCTAGTTAGTTTTTGAACCTTTAGGGGAGTGATAAGGGGTTGGTATTAGTGGGTAGAGGGCAAGGAACAAAAGAGGGTTTTTTATTCTAGGAAAAAACAACTTGTTGGGCCTCTTTAATGCTTGTAGTATCTTCCAACCAAGTCTAAGGGAGGGCCATTAGAACCTGGGATCGGTTTTCATCCATGAGGGCACTGATAAAGCATTCATGAAAGAAGGCATCTAACATTCCCTATATTTGAAAGGCCAAATGCTCAAAAGCAGTGATAAAGTGTTCCATTGTTCTTGCTTGTTTCAACTTGGTCAAATGATCGAGATATTGGGTATCAATATCAAAGAAGGCATAGAGATTTGCAACAAACTGGGTCTAAGAAATATACCTCCGACATGAATTTTTATGCTATTTCCACCATTTCCAGCGTTCAGGATCTAGATAGAGGATAGCATAGAAAAATTTGGCCAACTCGTCAGTAATACCATGCAAAGAAAAATAATGCTCCATTTGAGTGACCCAACCTGTAGGATCAGAGCCATCAAATTTATTGACCTCTACACAGGGAAGACAAGGTTCACAATGAAAGGAGTTGGATTGAAAATGATGAGACTGAGAGGAATAAAAATCATTGGTTTGGTCAGATGAGGAAGGACCCTTAGGGCGGTTCAACAATTGATTGATAGTAGACTCGAGGGTGGTAAATTGGGTTGTGAATTTGGCTTCCATGGTGTCAAATTTGTGCTCTACTTTTTCAATGTGGGAATTGGTAGAACCAATCTTAGATGTCATCTTTTTGATGGAGGCATGGGCTTGATTGATGGAATCTTGGAGTTCTTGGTTGCGAGTGGTGTCCATTTGGAAAGGGAAAGTGTGGTTAAGGAACAATGGGTGGGTGGGACCACAAAAAAAGACTTATAAGTGATAGGTACCATGACGATCATTGGGAGAAAGGAAATATAATGGAATATGCAGCAAAATAGGGAAACTGGGAAGGGGTCGGGTCCACTGAAACAAAAAGGATTAAAAATGAAGGGTATGGATGTGATCAGTGAGAAAATGGGAATCCAATGGAATAGGTTCCAAATAAGTGTGCCCGCAGGACCATTATACTCTTTAAAACTTTTATTTTTTTACTCCTGCAGAGTTATACTCTGTCTTAAAGAATATTGCAGTGATGAAATGCCAAAATGCTTAACAGGAAGAAATGTGTAGTAATTTTGCAACCCGAATGCAGAAGACACAGTTGCGCAACAATAGATCTTGTCTGTTCTATTTTTGTTTCCATCCCAAGGGTTAGTGTATTCAAGGGTTCTACAGACAAGGGTTTGTCCTGTGCTATAACTCTATGATATACGTGCAAGGTCCAACAGTAGTACTCGACCCAATATCTCAGGGAACTAACTAAGTAGGCTAAATTGTTCCCTTATCTGTACTAATCGAATATCAAGGTACTAGAGAGTATCTTCCCGAGTGTTGTTCTTGGTGGCACTATAGAAGTTATGTGTCCAATCGGTTTATCTATGGAGGGCTTCAAGAGATCTAGGTCGATCCGTATATAGGTGTTGTCTTATGTGCTACCACTCGAAGGGGTACCAACATGGGTTACAAGGGTGTCCAAAAAATGTGCGCTTAAGTATCACTTGTATTTCTTGCATGTATGAATATCTGACCGTGGGTTTATGCGCGTAACAAAAAATCACTGTAGCTTTAAGATGCCAGAATACGTCTCTACCCTGAAAAAAAATTAACCCACAATTTTCTGCCAAGGAAGGTGCTCTGATACCACTTGTAGTATTCCAATTATAAAATAATATGCAGAACACAAATAATTATCTAGAAATGGCAGAGAAAGAATGATATAACTAGAACAATACCACAGTAATACCTGAATAATACCATAATTATACCAGAAAGAGCACTTTGATTACTGAGAGCAATGTTCACTTTCCTCTTTGAGGGGGAAACCTCCAGAAGAGTAGAGCTCTATTACAATTATATCCAAGACCAAAATTCTCATACGCTCTATTCCTATTTATACTAAATTTATCTATCCAAAAGAAAAATCTAGAGGAAGATTCTTCTAGAAGCAGAAGCTTCTATTAGGTCTTCTTACATTTGACTTATTCCTCCTTATCGTTAGGCCTTATTAATATTGACCTTTATTACATGGAAATATATTATTCTACCCACTTGAGGGGTTAGGTAGGTTAGGTCCCTAACATTATCCCTCCAGGGTAGAAGCAATAATTTCAACCTACCACTTGTAAGGAAAGGCAACCATGTGGTGGGATAAACTCGAGCAACCCAAACACCTTGATGAGAAGAGGGTCTCATGGAGGCAATTCAAAGGATATTTCCAAGAGAAATACTTTTTTGAGCATTACTATGAAAGGAATATGAAAGAGTTCTTTGAAATCAAGCTAGGAATCATGATAATGGATGAATATGAGAAGAAATTCTTTGAATTGCTAAAATATGTGGACTTCATAAAGGATGCGAAGGTCAAAATCCAAAGGTTTTTGAGTGGGTTACCCTCTTTCTACAATGAGAAGATACAATATGATAACCCCAAAACTTTGGAGGAGACCATAAGGAGAGAAAAACATATTTATGAGTAGAGTAGAGGGAGGCTAGCCTTCCAAAAATATTGGAATGACAAGATGAAGGGTAAAAAGGAGAAAATGAAGAAAGATTTTAAGACACCCTTTTTCAAGAAAAAATCACAATCAAATCAACAAGGATAGTTAACCCAAAATGAGCATAAGATAGTAGATTAATTTGGGAAAAGGCCAAGGAAACAACTTGTACAATGTTGGGGATGTGAGGAAAACCTCTTGTATAGGGACTAACCTCACAAAGGTGAAAGAATGAGGACTGCCCACAAGATTCAGGAGGTTGAAACAATTGATTACATGGGAGGAACCATGCCAAGGATTTATACAGCCTTGGACAACAAGAAAAAACAATATCAATCCCCTATGATTGAAATTGAAGGTAAGATTGATAACTGTCCCATAGCTATTTTAATTGATGTTGGAGCTAGTCATAGTTACATAAACTATAACATTGTTGAAAGATTTTAATTGTAAAGGAGTAAGCATAATAAATCTGGGTTAGTTTAGTTATCCACAGGGGCTAAGATAAATATCAATGAGTTGGTTAAAGATTATCCAATAGACATGAATGGACTTAACACAAAGGTAGATGTGAACATCATACCATTGGGTTCATATGATTGTCTAATTGGCATGGATTGGTTGGAGAAACACCATGTTGTCCTAGATTGTTACAACAAGAAAATAAATTGACTTGATGAGGGAGGGAAGCATGGAAATATTCAAGGCATTTCGAGAGCTATGGTTGTTAGAGAAATTTCAGCCATGTAGTTGAAAAATAGTTTTAGGAAGGGATGCCAAATTTTTGCATCCCATATGGAAGAGGCAACTAGAGATAAAATGGAAATTATTGAAGACCATTTGGTCTTGAAATATTTTGAATATGGTTTTGGGGAAATTCCAATATTGTTGCCAAAGAGAGACATTGATTTCTCTATTGATTTGGTACCAAGAGCTACCCCAGTTTCCAAGACACCTTACAGAATGGGCATACCATAATTAAAAGAGTTGTAGATGTAGCTTGAAGAGTTGTTAAAGAAAGGGTATATATGCCCAAGTGTGTCACCTTGGGGAGCCTCGATTCTTTTTGTGAATAATAAAGTTGGAACCTTAAGGATGTGTATTGATTCCATACAATTGAATAAGTTCACAATAAAGAACAAATATCATTTTCCAATAATTGATTATCTTTTTTATCAGTTGAAAGGTGCAAGAATATTTTCTAAGATTGACTTGAGATTAGGTTATCGTCAAGTGAGGATAAAGGAAGAGGATATCAACAAGACAAAAATCATAACAATATATGGGCATTATGAATTCATAGTAGTGTCATTTGGGCTATCAAATTCCCCAACTTTTTTCATGTGCCTAATGAATGGAGTGTTTAGGGAATACCTGGACAAGTTTGTAATTGTGTTCCTGGATGATATACTCATATACTCCAAGACTGAAGAAGAGCATGATCAACATTTAAGAATGGTGTTGCAAGTTCTAGAGGAGCATAGGTTGTATGACAAGCTAAGTAAGTTCATATTTTATCATAAGAAGATTCATTACTTGGGGCTTATTATTTCAGCAGAGGGAATATCAATCGATCCTAAGAAAATAGAGGCCATTAAATGATGGAAAATGCTAAGAAATGACACATAAGTCATATATTTCATGGGTCTTGTGGTTTATTACTGAAGATTCCTAAATGGGTTTTCAAGGATTGCAAGCCCAATTAGTTCTTTACAAAAGAAAGTAGTGAAATTTGGATGGACTCCCAAATGTGAAGAAAATTTTCAACAATTGAAATATATTTTAACAAGTGCACCAATCTTAAATATTACAGATCTAGATGAAGATTTTGTAGTGTACACTAATGCATGCACAGAAGGGCTCAATGGAGTCCTCACTCAAAAAGAGCATGTGGTATGCTATGAGTCTCGGAAATTAAAGGAGCATGAGAGAAATTATGCTACACATGACTTAGAATTAGTAACCATTGTCCATGCATTAAAAGTGTGGAGACATTACCTCACGGGGATATCATTTGAGCTAAGGACATACCATCATGGTCTGAAATAGTTATTTGGACAACCAACACTAAATGCCAGACAAAGTAGATGGATCAAATTTTTGAGTAAATATGACTTTGAAAGTAATAATATAAATTGAAAGGAAAATCAAGTGGCTGATGCATTAGTAGAAGAGATCACGAAATACATATTTCATCCATCAACATGTTCAACACAGATTTAAAAGATAGAATTTTAGAGGCTACAAATTCAGGTCAACAATATTTAAAAATTTAAAAAAAGCATTGCAACAAGGCAATTTACAACATAAATTTAATTATTATGAGTTGAAAGAGGACGAAATCCTCATATACAAAGGATAAATATATGTGCCAAATTCAGGAGAGATGGAAAATACAGTGTTGAGGGAAATGCACAATGTGCCATATGTTGGGCACCCAAGATATCAGAAAACAATTGCAGCTGTAAGAAGCCAATACTTTTGGTCATGATGAATAAAGAAGTGGCTAATTACATAGCTAGGTGCCTAGAATGCTAAAAGGTAAAAATATAGCATAAACATCCAATGAGGCTATTACAATCATTTCCCATTCCCGAGTGGAAATGGGAAGTGTTTACAATTGATTTTATTACAAAGTTTCCCAGAACAATGAAGCAACATGATTCGATCATGGTGGTGGTGGATAAATTAACAAAAGTTGTACATTTTATTCCCGTGAAGGCCACACACAAGAAAACAAATATTGCAAAGATCTACATGAAAGAAGTTGACAGACTATATGGAGTGCCTAAGACAATAGTTTCAAACAAATATTCAAAGTTTAGTTCAAAGGATTTAGGACAAATTTAAATCTTAACACAACATATCACCCAAAGGCAAATGGACAAACAAAAAGGACCAACATAATAATTTAAGACATGCTTAGAATGTATGTGATGGACTAGCCATCAAACTGGGAAGACTACATCCACTTAGTATATTTTTCTTAAAATAATGTGTAATAAGCCTCATTAAAAATGATCTCATATGAAGGATTGTATGGTAGGATGTGTAACACATTAGTGAGTTGGGATAACACAGTAGACAAAGCTATCATTGGGCCAAAATTGTTAAAGGAAATGCAAGAAAAAACACTACAAGGAAAATACCCTATAGCAAAGGTTTTTGCGGAAGCCCCTATAAAAATAGCCCAAAAATCTGTTTATAGCAAAGGTGCGTAGGCGGATGTTTTAGCGGAATTTTTTTTAACGGTGCATTTATAATACTATACTACACCGGTGTGCCACCATATATAAATGCATCAGTGTTAATACAAAATGGTGCACCGTTGTAGATTTATTAAAAATAATAATAAAACAACGATGTGCATCATATAAAAGAAGATCAAAAGCACTAGGGCACACTAGTGGGCAAAAAATAGGTTCGTTGTCTTGCTTTTTTCTTCAAAAATGAATATTGGTGTGTCGTTTTCCCCTTGCAACACCGGGGAACAACAAACAACTCCACAGTCTGTTTTTTTTTTAAATGCATAATGGTGTGACTTTGTCCTAGGGGAGCACCGGTGCATTCCACATGATGCACCGCCACATGTTTTAAAAAAAAAATGGTGCGCTATTTTCATCAGTTAGCACTAGTGTGATTCACGCGCATGCACCAGAACAAGGTTTAAATAAAAATCGGTGCTAAAAATTATCACAGTCCCGGTGCACACATGACGGGTGCACCAGGGTGCAAAACACAGACCGATGTGCATTTGTCATGAGGGTGCTCTGGTGCGCTCCATATGGTGCACCATCACATTATTTTTAAAAAGTAATGATGCACTATCTGTAGTTGTGCGCACTAATGCATTTAACATGAGCGCACCATAATAGGGTTACATAAAAAAACAAATCGGTGGTAAAAAAATGGTTTTACCATTTCCAGTGCAGAGAATCTCTCAAGCACCAGTGCCTCCTTTTCCCAATTGAAGTGCACTATCGTCGGTGCTTCCATTGCTTGCATTTATTCCATTCGTTGTTCAGTTAGTGGCATACGGTGGGAAAATTTAATTTTTTTCACTACATCCCAACGATGCCTCCTCGACGAGAAAATGTCTGAGTAATTTATTTATTTCTTTGTACATTCTCTTTTTAGTGAATTAAATTTTGAAATTGAGTTAAATTTGCATTTTTTTTCATTTATTTTTTCTGCGCGGTGCGTTCAAGCCATTCGGCTCGCACCACACATAGTGTGCCTTGTAAATTTCATAGGGCGCACTAATCATGTATAGTCTATTTTCGATAGTGCGACATATTATAGAATGCACCGGTGCGTTCGAAGTAACATAAGAACCATCCAAAATACATAGTTTCCATTTAACGATGCATCGTTCGTATGTATGCACCAGTGCGTTTATAAAACTATACGCACCATTGAATGGAAGCTATTTATTTTCATATGTGCATGCCGAATAAACGCACCAGTGAATTTCTAATAATGAATGCACCAGTGCATTTATTGTGAATGCATCGGTGTAAATAAATAGTTTTTTTTCAATGGTGTGTTCTGATCCGGATTATTTTCGGCACAAAATGAGAGCGGAGATATAATAAAGAAATGCACAGAGATATCGCGTATATCCAGTAATATAACAGAAATATATCAGAGATGCAACCATAAACACAGAGATACAGTAATACACGATTTCT
>ML782821.1:259347-285117 GCA_009831015.1 Picea engelmannii
TGTAGTCGTTGTGATGTCTTCTATATATATCACATTGTTGTAATTCACAATTTAAAAAAAAAAAATTAAACTGTTCGGTGCCTGTTGGTGTATGGAACGCATCAGTGTGTGTTGGTGTATGGAACACATCGGTGCGTTTTATGTAATAAACGCACCGGTGCTTTGAATATAAAAAATGCACCAGATACAACAATTTTTTTCTCTGAAAATTATGTGATTTATTTATAAAATATATTTGATAATTTTCGTATTGAATGGTACAGGTTGTATATTGATAAAAATATGAGTGAGAAGAGTTCACATAAGAAAATTTTTGTTCGACACAATGATGACACATCCGAAAAAACAAAATAGGCAGGTTCTCTGTAAATTCTATACAAGATTAATATGGTTGAACTATATGTAAGTTTAACTAATATATATTGGTTAGTGTGTGTCATGCAGAGTCACAAAATGAGGAAGCTAGATAACATTATTTATGATCTAAGTGCAGAAGAGCATTAAAGGTTGATGGAAAAATTGCAGAGGGATGAATTAGGTGAATGAAAAAATACTATTCAATATGATTTTTTTTTTGAAATTTCATTAATAATATACTTAGGAATATTATATGACATGTTTCAAACAATCTATTAATTCACATATGTTTAATGTTCTACAGGAAGCAACAACAAGGGAAGAAAATGTCATCATAACAAAACAAAGTTAATTAATATAGAAGATGTAAATGATGATGAATTGGTCCTTAGCTCATCTGGAGTGGTGTTGGAGATTAATCAAAGGGGGGGGGGACTTTTACAGAATTATGATAGATACAGTGGAACGAACGTATAGACATACTTTTCACTTACAATATAGAAATCAATCCAATGATTCCAAGAACCAGGTTATATTTAAACTACATGAAACATTTCTAGAGCAATGGTCAATGAGACTTGTTAGAATTGCAATAGCAAAAACATACAACAACAAAAAAGAATCATTCAAAAAGTAATATTCCTAAAAACACTTTTTAGGAATATATATATATATATATATATATATATCACAAAGTATTCATTTATTAATATATCAATTTTGTGATATTTGGTTTTCATATATCAATATAAAAATACTTTATTGTTATGTTATTTTTTTAGGAAAATTATGAAAATATCATAGGACCAACGAGATGATATCTGAAATATGTCAGTAGGAATGTCCAAAAAAGTGTACAAGGAAATGGTTAAATAATTGGACATAATTGCATCGGAGGAGGAGCTATCTCAACAACAATGTGCTTCAAATGTATGTAATCATTGAATTTTTCTATTAGGTACAAATAGTTAATTATACATCAAATATTAATTTTCAAATATTCTCTTACAAAAAAGAAAAGAAAATGGAACTCATTTTGCACATAAAACTAGACAACAAGGAAGAAAAAGGTTGATAGAAAAGTTTGTGAGTAATTGTTATTTCCTTATAAAAATTTAAGGTTTTTTTTTTTTTGTATATTTTAAGTTGTTTTATAACAACCATCATTGAATGTCTTCAAACAGGTGCTAACATACAAAGAAGAACCGTCAGAAAAATTGATTGACATTGGGTTAATTAAGGGTTGTGAGTATATGTTGGCACATCAAAAATTAATTGTCAAATTTGTAAGTATAATCTATGTTGTTTTACTTCCCACATTTTATAATTAATGAAACAAAAATAATACTTTATATTAAATCTATGATTTATTATGGGATATAAAACTTGTAGGGAACAAAGTATGGAACTAAGCCAACTGAAGAAGTGTTGAAACAAGGCATGAGCTTTTATTTTGAACATATGTGTATGATTCATGAGTCACTTCTTGCTTTGGAGGTACGTCGCTTTTCAATTTACATTCATGTATATTATTTATTTCAATTTTCATTATTCTCACCAATGTAGATAGAATCATTAAAATTTATTTATGTTTGTACATGGAACTTCAAGAAAAACAAAAAAATCGAGACAATCAACCAAACATTCAACAAAATTACCCAAGGAATGGAAGTAGCTCGAGCACTAACAATAGTTCCAGTGAAGAATGATGACCAATATATTTGGATATCAATGCAAGTTGCAATTGTATTATTTTGAAATAATTGTTTGTGAAAATAAGACATTTTTGTTTAATGTAATGGACATAGTGTCCCAATTGAAAGACAAAGGATTATCGATAAGTTTCCCATTTTGCATGACAAAGACCCTCTTATTCATATAATAAAATATGTTTTAATTTATTCTATTGTGTTGTGAAATGTCGTTGTTAAATGTTACATTGTTGATTAAATATATGGATGACTAAATATTATAATGAAGAGATGCAAAATCTGATGATATAACAAATTAATCCAAACATCATATCCAAATTCACTAATCAAAATATAAGATATATGTAAATTTTTTGATAAATAATGGAATTAAAAAATAACAATAATTGCACTATCACAGGTCAATGTTTCTCGGTGTATTCTAATTATTAATCTCATCGGTGCATTTAATATTAAAAATCACCAGTGTGTTTCATATGAAATTTGCACCAGTGCTTTTATGTAATCAATTAGCATTGGTTTCAATATAATTCAATACCACAAAAATATATTAAAAAATCGGTCATCGATACGTTAATATTATACGACACATCGATGTGTATGTGTTTTGATATGCATCGACGCTATTGTGTTATTGATAATCATCGGGGCTTGTTTGTTACTGAAAAGCACCGGTTCTTTTTGGCTTTAATGCATAGGTGTGTTTTTCCATGTAACGCATTGGTGCATATTATTTGATACAACATCAATGCCTTGTTATTAATAATGCACTGATGTGTTCTATGTAGAAATCCATAGTGATTAATTATTTTTAATTGTCCTGGTGCGTTTCGATGGTAACGCCCCGATGCTTACACGACAAACGCCTCGGTGCTTATACAACACATGCCCTGATGCTTAAATATTTTACTTCCCCGATGCTTTTATATTTTACGACCCCAGTACTTGAAGTTAAGTGTACAACACCATTGTTGTATGTGTATGTACGCACCGGTGCTTGTGCCTTATACAAACACATTGATTTGTAAACATCCGCTAACATCTGTGGTCACCTAGATTTTTTTAGTTATAATCAACTTCCATTATAGTATCTGCAAAAACATCCGCTATCGATAACATATGTTGTAGCGAAGGTTTTTTTTATAATTGTTTCCAATTTTGTTACACTAGAAACCTCTGTTAAAAGGTATTTTCCTTGTAGTGAGATGGAAAAGATCAGGCAAAATTTAAAGGCTACCCAAGACAGGTAGAAAAGTTCTGTAGACAAGAACAAAGTTTTTATAAATTTTAAAGTGGGTGAACATGTTTTTCTCAAAGTGAAAGAAAAGATAAGTTCGCTAAGATTGGGTTGCTACCCAAAGTTGGCAACAAGATATTGTGGGCCTTTTGAAATGTTAGAGAAGATGGGGCCAATTGCATACATGCTAGCATTTTTTGCATCCATGAGAGTGCATAATTTTTTTCAAGTATCATTATTAAATAAATATATGTCTGACCCAAATCACACAATTGATTGGATTGTGATCCATGTGGAAAACGAAGGGGATTTCTGAGTGGAACTAGTACGTATATTGGACCAGAAATTCAAAGTGCTCTAGAACAAATCGATAGGACTGGTAAAGTTTCAATGGATTTGCTACGGTCCTGAAGATGCAACATGGGAACATGAAGAAACTATATGGGAGGAATGCCTGCAATATTTTGTCAATTTTGAAGAAAAAAGAAGCTAGAAATGAAAGACTCCATTTTTTGCAGCTAGAGTTTTGGAACCACATCTTAGAATTCTTGGTCACCTGTGATGATAACCCTGATAAAAGAATGGTATATATCGATGGACTAAAGTTTGTGAATGGGGCACATTCATAGGGTCAACAAGTTGAGAAGAACAAGACATCATGGTTGGGATTGTTGTTGTAGAGTAAAAATATTTCAGAATTTTATTTTCTAAATACTATGATGTAAATTTGTATATGTGTTTCAACATGGTGTTGTGCACCAAGGACGGTGCACAATTGTAGGGGAGGGGGAATGTAACATGCCCACTATAATCCCCAATTTAATTAATGCATAGTGTAGATATGAATGTGGCTATGGACAAGAGATGTACTATGTTAATTGTATTTTTTAATTTTAATAAATATAATGTGATACCAGCTACTAGGAATATGGACAGAGATGGGGGATGATTAATCCACAAGAAAGGGGGATGTATAGGAGAGTCTAATAGGGGTCCAAGGAGGAAATTAATTGTGGGTATTAATCCAAATCCATATTTCAGAATTTTATTATCATTGGGACAACCTTGTGTTTTCTAGTTGAGTGTATGAGAACCCAATCTTTGAATATCTATCAAGGGGTGGGTGTAGAAGTCACATCCCATAGTTATTGGAAGCATGGGGATGAATTACAATCAATATTGGGCAGAGTGTGCAACCAATTGTCTTGGGAAAATAGAGAAAATTCATATGGGGAGAATAGGAATTTTTTGACATTGAGTTTTTGGTATGAACAACAAGGGTGGGAGGGAAAAGAGAGCATTAAGGATAGATCAAGAAGGCTGGGAGAATTCTGGAGCATGATGGAGTGTTTTTGGAGAATTATGGAGTTGAAGATTGAAGAGTCGGGTTATTGGGCCTAAAGAGTGAACTTTTGTGGGAGTTGCATTATGACCCTTTGCTTCTTAATGTGTCTTGCAATAATAAGGGTTTGAGGTGCTAACAAACTTGCCAATGCATGAACAAATATTCCACACCTCTCACTATTGTTTATAATTTCTACATATTTTTCCTCCTCTTTTAAGTTCACAATTTCTTTCTCATCCCTTTGTACAAATGTTTCCATTTCCTCTTCATCATTATTCTCAAAGGTGAACAATTTTATTTCTTGACTTTTATGCACTTTTGACCATTTTTTATTACAACCAAATCACAGTGATTTGTCTCTTCTTTCTTGCATTTCCTTTGGTTATATTCTAGTAGGTTGAGGTAGGGTTTCCCTATGAGCCCCAAATATATCTCTTCTTCCTAGATATGTTCCAGTAGTATACTTATGTGTAGCTCTATTCTTGGATTGAATATGACGAGCAAATTGCATAGCCTACATAATATTTTTCAGGATGTTTTAAGAAAATCTCATGTTTAATGTCTTCTTGTAATCCACCCGTGTAAGATTTCAACATATTTTCATCGCTTATGTTATCCACTCTTGTTTCTAACATCTTAAATTATGAATTATAATCTTCAATATCACCTAAGTGCTTGATTGTTGTCAATTGACTAAAGTATTTTTGTTCCCAAACTTTTCCATATTGTGCTTCCAAGTCTCTTGTAAATAAACTCCAACTATGATGATAAGAATGGTGTTGGGAGGCCTCATGGCCCTTGTAATAGTCATCATATATCATACATTAGAATTAATACATTAAGTAAATATATATGTAATAAAGGGATAAATTCATAAACAAATGAATAGTTGGAGCAGGTACAATCACTCCAACCATTTCTCCTATGTATATATACTCATAAATATTAAATACAAAAGGTGGTTGGTTAACCTTCCCATAAATATTTCTTGAATATAGTGTGTGTCTTGATGTACTTTTGATGTAGGAGCATCTCTCCACATCAGCCAGCCAACCACGTCAGTGAATTCAGATCGCGTGTTAAAGAGAGGCACAGTCCTCATTTAAAACTTGAATTGAATGTAATTAAATGTCTAGGTTGTTGAGCCATAGAGTCGTGCCTTTGTGCAGGCATAGAATACGAAGGCCTTAAATGTTTGTAAGGCTGAGATCTAGATCGGATTGCTGGACTAGACGGCCCATTCAATGTAATTGAATAGGGTAGGTAGATTGGAGGGAAGAGCTCGAAGAGCCTCCTCATGTAAAATATCTATTGTATCTCTTTAGTAGTTAGTAGAGCTAGCATAGAGAAGAGAGTGGAGTGGAGTTGAGAAGAGAGTCTGCGAGTAGAGAGCAGAAGAGAGAGGAGCCGAGACCTTGTTACAGGCCGTACTCAGTAACACCTTGTATAAACAGGCATTTTCCATTTTAATATAAACAGAAGCAGTTTTTCCTGCATGTATTTTTGTATTATGTGGATGCCTTGGTGTGTTCTATTTTATGATATGAATGTATGTTGTAGATGTATGTTGTTATCATGCATTTGCAGGGGTGTGTTTGATCTTCAGGTTTGAGGTCTTTGAGGCTTCACACCAGGAGGGTGTGACAGAACACTGCGGGTTCTGATAGCCATGCACAGGGGATGCATTTATGAACTCTGCGGATTCAGACAAAGACGTGCCAGGTGGGCACATAAGCTGAAATCAACAACTCAGGAAAAGACCTGTGAGGTTGTTGAACACCTCAGGAGGCAAGGCTATGGGAGAATAACACAGTTGCAGACAAAATATTTGAGGATTTCTATGAAGCTCTGCCAAGTGGGCATTGAGCATATGCACAGTGGTGCATTGAGAAGAACTTTGTTGTGAGTTCTTAAGGAGAACCATAATCACTAAGGATTCTGAAGAGCTCTGTCAGGTGGGCATTGAGCAGGTGAAAGGAGTACACAGAGGGTAGAACTGCTGACGTTTTGTGAGAAGATACTCTGCCAGGAGGGCATTGAGACCATGTGCAGACAAAAACGGGAGAAGAGAACTCTTTGAGTTCTGGAATTTAGAGGAAGAATCCACTAAGGGATCTTCACAGGGTTGTTGAACACCCTGCAGACTCAGCAAGAAGTTGCTTGAGGCAGAGGATAGCCAGGAGGGCATCCAAGTAATCTCCATCTGTGGGAGAAGAAAGAAGGATAAAATCCCTTAGGGGTCTGAGTGTTGAGAAGCTCAGGAGAGACAACACTATGTGTGCATGAGAATACTCTGCAGGGGCGCAGGAGTTGAAGAATCCTTTAAGGATTCGAAAGGAACAAGCTCAGGAGGAATAGCGTCGTTGAAGAGCGCGGGCGAGGACTCGGATAGTGGAGCTCGCAGAGGAGACATAACAAAGGTTGAGGCCTTTGAGAAACTTGGAAATCCTTCCAAGTCTGAGAAGGAAAGTGTGCAAGCTCAGTTGGGAGCACAGCTGTCGTCGGATGGGCCAACAGATTCTGGACCGTTAAGATTTCCACGTCCAGGAAGGAGCAGGAGGAGCGCACAAGAAGGACATATCTGAACCGTCAGATCTAGATCGAAATACCTGACAACCATCATATCAGTTGGGAGCTGCATGAGGTTTAGCTTCGTGAACAGGAGGGTGAAAGTCCCGACGAGAGGCGTGGCCATCGGGAAATCAACGTTCGAGATATCAGAGTTCTTGAGGTCGAGAAAGTCGAGACATTTCAAGTCTCGAAATAGCAGGAGTGAATCTGAGCCTTCCATTTGTGGAGAGACGTGGCGGGGATCAAGTGACCCATCGGTATATCGGCTACCGGGGTTTTGAGTTGACAGGGGATTTATTTCATCGGAGCATCGAAACCTCCGAAATTGCGAGAGGCGATCAGGACCGTCCATCATAGGAGGACGCATGGAGGAGATCAGAGCATTCAAGAGATTTCCCGAAAGGAAATCTATCTATCGACATTACGGGCATCGGGATATCGGGAATCTCGTGGACAAGAGGTTTATGCATTTCGGCATTGCGATGTCCAAAACCCCAAAAGGAGATAAGGCTGCGGTCTTATGAGAGGTGGTCATGTGGACCAGGGTATAGCCAGGAGGCGCTAAGGCGAGAAAGGCCATTTTGGGAGTCAAGAGGTCGAGAGGTCGGACTTTTGAATAGGGAAATCCCGAAGGAGATAAGAAGTATGACTGCGGTCATATGAGAACTAGTCACTTGGACTAGGGACATAGCCAGGAGGGGATAAAACATGAAAGGGGCGCATCGAAAAATCGGAGTTCGAGAGTTCAAGAGGACAGGGGACTCTTGACACCAGGAATTGGAGAACCCTGAAACCCGAAAGTATCATCGGGGAAAAGTCATAGGCGCGTGCAGAGGCCGTGACAGGGAAAGAGCAGGACCTGTGGATCGGGTTTTTAATAGAGATTCCATTGAGGAATCGAAGAGTCACTTTGGCTCAAAAAGGGGAAGTTGAATGATCCTTAAGACTGGGAGGTCAGTGTAGGGGCCTTTGTCGAGGCAGAGGGTGATATGCATCAACTTTCCCTAATGTTCTCTCTTCTTGAATGCATCCTCTAATTATGTAGACTACAACACTTTGGTTCCATTTCCATGTGACTTGAACCAGGAGAAATTTTCTTGAGATGCTCATGGAATTTCTTGAGATGATAGAAGCGTGCGTTGAAGAGGAACGTAGAGAATCCTTCTTCTTGGAGATTCCAATGAGGAGTTATAGAATAAATATGGGTCGTTGTTACAAGAAACAATGCTCAAAAGCATTGCCAAAATGAATTGATAAGTTTGTTGAATGTGTAGATCTTTACTAGAAATAATTTGACTCAAAATTTGTTTATTAGGTAGATATGGTTGATTAAAATGTTATGGGGACGTCGAATGATTATATGTTGATGTTTTTTGTTGATGATTATCCAATGTTGTCAAGAATATATTATGGAGTAGAGCATTAGATCTTCCTGCAGTAGAATACACTTTCTTTATTTGTTTACCTCTTGGCAGTGGCAGTATTGTATTTGATAATTATTGTGTTGAATGAGAAGTATGCAGAATCGAATAAAGGTCCCCATGTGAATGAAAATATAGAAGATTTTTTCATGGATAAACGAACAAAAGGATTCCTTATATTGAATTCCATCAACCATGAAGAAGATTGATACTTATCGTGCATCTTTTCTCAATCCCAACCACACACATGACAAGATTGATCCAAAGAACCTTACAAAAACTACATTATCTATGTCCTCCTACAATGACGAAATATGGGTTGATGCATCGCATCCTCTCTGCCTGCTAACAATGTTCGAGTAGCGTTCACATTTAATTCTAAAATTGATCACCACGACATTAGTTTATGTTCTTTGGAAATGTTGGGTGGAATCCAAAGCCTAGTTGTCCAATTGCTTGATTAGTCAATGATACCTACAACATTAAAATGACACAAATTGGATCATTGGTTGGTTTACATAGCCAATTAGTTGTTTTTTTGTTCATGGTCCTATTTCTAACTGTGTCAAGTAGCAATCAAGGCACTGAAATAACTGGGTGCAAGTCCAAACACTCATTGATCGATTATGGATACCCTGCAATCACATGCATTGAGGATGGAATCACATAGTATTCAAGTTCGCAATATTTTCCTATAGAGCAATGGATCTTGGTCTACTTCCTTCTCTTTCCTTGTTTAAATGTATGACCAGATCAATTATGCGTGGCAAATTTCACTACGTATGTGAGATTGGGAGTTGTCTAACCATAGCTCTATATCCTTTAATAAGACACCCGAGTCCGAGGATGACCAACCAAGTTTATCTACACTACAAAGGATGTCGATGTTGAAGGAAGATATTTATCCCAACAAGTTTCAAAAAAATGGGATGCAGGACATAGTTAATTACACAGAAAAATTCCAAGTGGAGGATAAACTCATGTGATTGTCAGTGCCTCCTAAATCGATATATCACATTGATTGTTGTAGATGATGGATATTAAATGGTAAATTAGTAACATGTTATTTTATTGTATTGAAAGGATACTAAAATTAGAAAATGAGATATATTTTTATGAATTCTTTTGTTGGAAATGAGCATATCTATCATTCAAAGATGTTCACATTGACAAAAAGAATGGTGTGATCAAGTCCACAAAAAGTAACATTCACAGTACTTGTTAGCGCTAGAATATTCTCTCTGACTGTTGGGAGGGCATGCCTAGCACATCTTAGATATTGCAATGGTTTTGCAATGGTTTTGATTTGGTTGGTAGGTGGATCAAACAAGTTGAAAGGATAAAGATCTGGTAAAACTCTCTTAATTCAAATAATCAACAACATTTCACGTAGTCAAGGGCATTCACTTTGAGAGATAGAAAAATCAACAATTGGATATATGAGGAATGGTGAGAGACAAAAAACACAAGTGAACAATTTGTTTTCTTGTGTGCAGAATATTTTCAAGTTCCAAATATCATTTAAAACCTGAAATGTATATCTGAATATAATTTACAAAGATAGGCAATTGACAACAAACTCTTCATTGTAATCATAGTTGACTCTGTGTGAATATCAATGCATCGCAGAAAATACTCATTATTTTCAAATAAGACAAAAAGAACGTACAAAAATACAGGATCTAACCATCAAAATGTTTGAGTCCATGAGTATGAGATGCTACAGGAAAGAATCTCTTCTGACTACAATTTCCAGATCTCCCAACCTGTCCTTTCGAACCCATGATTTCCTCTAAGAGGAGGCTCCTCCTTCAGAACCAAAAAAGATCCCCCTTTATAGAAAGATACAATCCCCTAATATATTACCAACTTTTAAAAGTTATTATTAAACTAAAAATAAAAAACAATCTCGAGATAACTGCAGGGAATCTGGAAATGATGATTTGATTGCTTAAAATATTTTTCAAAATGATTAGTCTATGCCTGAAGATGTGGATATACTAATTTTGATGAAATTTTATTCGGTTAAACGATCCTCTGCCACCTTTGAATGCTACATATCTAGAGATGTTTCATTTGAACCTTCGAATGTTGATCTTTCTTCTCCATTTTAGGAATTGGTTACTAATGTTGGTTTTGTGACTTTGAACTTAGGATATGATTGCTCACCTTTAACAAATTATTTTCTATCTATGAGGTTAGTAGCTTGAAAACACTCAATTGTTGACTTTCATCCTTAATAATCTGGAAATGATAATATATATCTCTTGTATGTCAATTGTTTTCCTAGAAATATGGGATATCCACCTTCATATATGGATTTGATGAAGATATCGATCCCCCAATCTTGTTGGCTGGTGGATACTTTTCCAACTGTCCAATTTCAAACTCCTTCACCTCAAGATTTTTTGAATGATTGCATTCCCTCTCTCAAAAACTTTACACAAGTCCCATTTCCTCTAATCTTTTGTTGCCACTATTTTACCTTGTATGGAATTGTGTATTTCTTGCAAGAATAATTCCAGAAGTAATAATGGTAGCTATGGTGAGGAGGATGACAACCCATAATGGATATATATAGTACTGACATGAATGAGTCTTGTATGGACCCTTCGTCGTCTTCTTAATGCAACAACAATATCTGATTCCCAAGAAAATTCCATAAACAAGACCAACAACGATCCATGCAACTACAATAGCATATCCATATATGCTAGTGAAAACAGTTGACCCCAGTAATTGCTTGTTCTCGATGTCTTATCCACCCTTTTATCTTTTAAAATGGTTAATAGGGTCATTTTTTCTTCTTACAACCAAATTCGTGTAGGTTCCTTTCAATCGTCCCTACCAACTGTTTTCTTATTGGCACTTTGCAGAAGGTTAATTTTCACCATCTTCAACAATTTATGGAATCACACATCCTCTTAAATGCTTGGATTTCTGTAATGGTATGTTGATTGTTCCAATCACCATCATCACTAGTGTCAATAGCATAATCATTGCCATCATACCCATGACTAGATGACTAAAATCAACAGTCTCATCTCTCTTTTTTGTTGGATTACTAAGAGGGGGGGTGAATCGGTAATAGGGAAATTTAATCATTTTTGTCCATATAATGCAAGTGTTATATCAATATAGCATTATCATCCAATATTTGCATAGTAAATAAACAATGAACAAATGAACAATCATACACATACACAGTCCACCAGTGTTTTTACGTGGAAACCCAAAGTGAGAGAAAACCACATAGTGTTTGTTCTTATATGTATTGAAGAATTACATTCATTGGAAGCACCAACTTCCTTTGTTTTCCAGCTACAACTAGAAGGAGGCTCCAACCCCCTAGTTTCTCAGGCTACAACCCGAGGGAAGCTACAACTCCCCAATTCTCTGGCTACAACCAGAAGGAGGCTACAACCCCCTATGTTTTCCGGCTAAAACTGGAATGTGGCTACAACCACTTGTCCTTGCCCCGTCCAACCGCCTTGAAGTAGAAGTAGAATGATGGAACCACTGTCACACTATCACTGTGAGATATACCATTGTACAATTGTATCAATTTGTACCACTGACTTGGAACCAACCTGTGCAACTTCCATGTAATCAATTTGTACCTGAACTGAACATGTATCAACAAAATATAATAGGTACGTGACCTGTAGTGTTGCAACATGTGTATCTATGTTCCCTATCTATTATGCATCCCGTGTATGTATGCGATCAAACTGTTATGCAGTCTACATATGCCTTCTGAAAACTAGGTTTTTCTTTCTTTTGAAAACTTATGACCCTTTGCAACTTCTTTCACATAGATCTGCAACTTGTCAATGTATCCAGACTATAACTATACCCTGTGCATGCATCCTCATACATAACATTTACCCAAAACATATAAATCTCTCTCTAGTCATGTGCCATATGGTTGTGTGTAATCATGAACAAGTATAATAACCCTCACATGATCTAGTCATCAAACCCTTTCTGATATCCAACCTCTCAATACATCAACCACTTCACAAATACAAGCTCTCAACCATGTACCACAAACCCTTAGCCGTATGCCAAGAAACACAAGATGTGCCTCAATTCTAACAAGAAGTATCAATGATAAATATACCAACACTGTATTTTTGTAGATCTGACTTATACAAAATATCCCATGCAACCACTAGTCTCTCTAGGGAGAATCCTCAAATCTCCATAACCATTTCTCATGCATACATCAAAATCCAACTATTCATAGAAATAAGACATACCTTTTGAACCAATAGATAGATCTGATGTATCTGAGCACTGTAGACCTTCTTGGGATCTTGATCTCAGAATCTAGAACCTTTGCATCTTCATCTTCTCAAGTTACCATAGCTTTACCACCATGTACGCACCCTAATACACTGCCAGTCGATGCATGTACCCACCCTAATACATTGTCAGCCCGCATATGCCTCAGTATGTACGCACCCTAATACACTTTCATCTCACGTACGCCTCAGTATATACGCACCCTAATACATTGTCATCTCGCGTATGCCTCATAAATTAGGGTTTTTTTGTATTCCATGTAATTTTGAAACTTTCGTCATCAACCCTTCATACTACCTCAAAATTTTGCTACTTCAGATGTATCAATGAGTACTTACAATACTCCTTACACAACAAAATATATTCAATGTGTTCAAGTGTGATTAAATGAGAGAGCATTGCCTCTTATTTATACTTTCATGTAGCATCCCACTTTCCTTAGTTTAGGGAGTTCTCCATTAACTTTAATATTTAAATAATTTATTTTGCAAACACTTTGACTTTTGGGGGCTTCTAGATGACTCGTGAGGGTCCTCCAACTTCACATGGCCATAACTCTCTAACTATGAGGATTTATGTGACGTTCCACATACCACTGGAAATGACATGACATGTACTATCCATATAAAATAGTCTTACCTACAAATATATCAAAATTCATGCCATTATCCATCAAACAAACTTGGTTCCATTATCCAAACCATGTGCTTCAACAATCTAATTCACTACCGGACTTTCTTCAAGGGTCAACATCAATGACAACCAACCCAATTAATCAACAATCTCCCCCTTTGGCATTGATGGAAACACTCTGATGCAATATTGAAATCATATCACTCATTCTCCCCTTGGAACTGTGCCTCTATCCTCTACATCTGATAAATCTCTCCCCCTTTGTCATCAATGGAAAAGGTATATGTCCATCCATGGTTGCTCCCCCTAACTGACTCGTCTGATCTCCCAACCTGAATTGTCCTCTTTATGGTGCTTCCTCGTGTACATCTAAGACATATAAGATAAGCATTCAAAAGCATTCATTTTGGAGTAGAAATAACTACGAGTCTCTAGCGAAGATACTCAAAGGCTTCCCATGGAAGCGGTTTTGTAAAGATGTCTGCCACTTGTTATGTTGTGCCCACATATTCAACTCTAATGTTATTTTCTACAACTTGTTCCCGTAGAAAGTGATACTTGATTGGAATGTGCTTCATCTTGGAGTGCATCATCGGGTTCTTTGAGATATTGATGGTGCGTGTATTATCACAATAGATTGGAACGGGCTCATCATACTCAACCTATATATCTGTCAGAGTTTGCTTCATCCATAGAACCTGTGTACAACATGTTGTTGTTGCAATATACTATGTCTCGGTTGTAGATAAGGATATTGATTATTGTTTCTTGCTTAGCCATGATACTAAACACTCACCCAAGTAGAACGTTGCTCCACTGGTGCTTCTTTGGTCATCAATGCAACCTGCCCAATCTGCATCTGTGTAGGAAATACATGATAGATCCTTTCCTTTTGGATAACATAATCCAAATTCTTTTGTTCCTTTGAGACATCTGAAAATCCTCTTCACTACTAATACATGTGATTCATTTGGTGTTGCTTGAAATCGTGCCACCTGTCCAACTGCCTGCATTACATCTAGTCTGGATGATGTCACATATAGTAGGCTACCAATCATTGACCTGTATTGCATCTGATTTGTAGACTTTGAATCATCATCTTTGCTCAACTTGCAACTGGTTTTCATGGGAGTGATAACTGGTTTGCAATCTTCCATTCCGAACCTCTTTAGCATTTCTCTGATATACTTGGTTTGAGAACTAAAAATTCCTTGGTTGATTTGACGTATCTGAAGACCCAGAAAGAAGGATAGTTCTCCAAGTAATGACATTTCAAATTCATTTTGCATGTCCTTTGCAAATTTCTGGCTTAACATGTTATCAATACTTCCAAAAATAATATCATCAACATAAAATTCAATTAATAAAATATTATATTGAGTTACCATGATGTAGAGGTTGTTGTCTGCACTTCCTTTTTTGAACCCTGCCTGCTGTAAATATTTATCCAGTCTAGAGTACCATGCTCTAGGAGTCTGTTTTAGACCATACAAGGCCTTCTTTAATTTACACACATAATCTATGTTCTCTGACAACTGAAATCCTTTTGGTTGTTCAATGTAGACTTCTTCTTCAAGTTTCCCATTCAGAAAAGTTGATTTTACGTTTATTTGATATACTTTAATATTTTTGGAGCATGCATAAGCTAAAAGAAACCGGATTGCTTCCATTCTAGAAATTGGGGAAAATGTCTCTTAAAAGTCGATTCCTTCAACCCGTGCATATCCTTTACATACCAATCTAGCTTTGTTCCTTGTAATGTGTCCATATTCATTCAATTTATTCTTGAAAACTCACTTTGTGTCGATCACATTCTTATTCTTTGGTCTTGGAACCAATTCCCAAGGGTCATTTTTTTTCTATTTGATCCAATTCTTCATCCATGGCCTTATTCCAAAATTTATCCTTGATGGCCTCTTCAAAATAGGTTGGTTCAATAGTATATGAGAGTGCTAGGTGTGTTGGTTCTGATGAACAGATTCTTCTTCTAGTCTCAACTCCTGCATCTTTGTTTCCGATAAACTAATCTGAAGGATAATTCTTCTGTACTTATCTGCTAGGTGTCTTTGGAGACACTTGTTGAAATTTCGCTTCTGCTTCTATCGGATCCTCTTCATATTCCCCTTCTAATTTTTCATCTTTTGTTTCTTCTTCGTAAAGTTGTTCCATTGATTCATTTTCTTCTTCCTTTAATTCTTGTCTACATGTTTCATCAATTATTACGTTGATGCTTTCCACAACTTTGTTCAATCTCAGGTTGTAACACTTGTATGATTTCCTTGTACTTGAGTAACCAACAAGTACTCCTTTGTCCACACGAAATTCAAACTTTCCCATTCTATCATATTCTCTTTTGATGTAGCATTTGCTTCCAAAAACTCTGAAGTGCTTCACATTTGTTGGTCTTCCTTTCCATAGCTCGTAGGGAGTTTTGTCAGTTTTTTTTATGAACATTACTATGTTTTGAATGTGAACTAATGTATGCATTGCCCATGTCCAAAATATATCTATCAATTTGGAATCCATTAGTGTTGTTCGAGCCATTTTCTGTACTGTCATGTTCTTTCTTTCAACAACTCCATTATGTTGAGGTGTCCTAGCAACAAAGAATTGTCCTTTTATTCCATGATTGCTGCAGTAGTCCATAAATTCCTTTGAAGTGAACTCTCCTCCATTATCAGATCTGAAGCATTTGATTTTTGAATTCATTTCATTTTCAACCATTTCCTTGTAGACCTTGAAGTTTTCAAAATCTTCTGACTTATTCTTGAGAAAGAAAACTACAATCATTCTTGTATAATCATCAACTAATAACATAAAATATTTCTCACCTTTTAAACCCTTTGTTGTAGTTGTTCAAACTAGATCAGTATGCACAATTTACAGTGGTCTTGTCGTTGAATATTCCTTTGATTTGAACCTAGTCTTTGTTTGCTTTCCTTGTTGACAATGCTTGCATAAATTGTTGGATGGTTTCGTGATCTGGGGAATTTATCTGGCTGCTTCCTTTTTGTTGACTTTGACAAGGTTATCAAAATGTATGTGACCCATTCTTTTGTGCCATAGCCAACTTTCATCTTCCTTTCCTAGGCAACACTTTTCATTTCCAATTTCACTTAATACATATATGTTGCTTGAAGTTCTCGCAGTTGTTGCAATCAATTTTCCTGAACCTTCTTTTCTTATCTCGCACTTTTGTGAATTGAAAGTAACTTTATGACCTTGGTTACACATTTGAATCACACTTAGAATATTGTGTTTCATATCTTCTACAAGTAGAACATGTTATGTCTTGGTATTCTTGTTCTCAATTATGACTATGTCTTTTCCAATGATTTTAATTGAATCATCATTTCCGAAGGAGACTGATCCATCTCTTTCCTCTCTTAATGTAAGAAACTTGTCTCTATCACCTGTCATGTGTTTTGAACAACCACTATCAACATACCAACCATGTTTCTTCTGCTTATCTTGTAGAGCGACTGAGAATTCTTCATTGCTATACTGATTATGTTTTCTTATCCATGTCCTTTTTTGAGGTTCCTATCTGTGACTATTTTTGTTTTGTTTTGGTTCTCTAGGAGGGATTGTCATTCTGCAATCTTTGGCCATGTGTCCAAATTTGTTACATTTGTAGCATTCCACTTCAATGCTCAAAGATTCAAGCATGTTGTAACTTCTTCTCTGCGTTTCACTAGGCCTTCTTGGATAACACTTTTGTGCATGACTTTCAAAGTTGTTTATGTTCATGTTGTTAGCTTTGCAATTCACAACTTTATGTCCAAAATTATTACATGCATAACATAAACCAAAAAATATAGTTTGATACCTGGGAGTTGAAGATCTTCTGAAAGGAGGTACTCTTATGAATCCATCTTCTTCCGGAGGCTTATCTATTTTTGTCGGTCATTGATTCTAAAATCTGAATCTTCTCGGTGGAGGAGTGTCCCTGTAATTTTATTTGTAGACCTTCCTATCCCCTTTGATTGTTTCTGCATAGCTTTTTGGATATGTTTCTTGTTCTGTTGTTTGAGAGCTTGATCATTTTTCTGTCTGATTGTATCCAATTCTAGACTTGTCATGATGAGGTTTTTGACTGTTGATAATGTCAGTCAAAATTTTTGGGTTGTTCTGTATATTTTTCTTTTGAAGATCCTTTCTTAATGTGACAATCTTTGCTTCCAAATTTCCAATGATCTTGTCTCTTTCTTCTTCAATTTGAGTGCTTCTTCAATTCTTTTATCTTCTTCAATTTGAACCTTCAAATTTGTGATCATTTGTTCTAGTTCCTGAGTGTCTTATTTCATTTCTAGTTCTACTTGTAGTTTCTTGTTTTTATTCTTTTCTCTTTTGATAATGTCTATGGCACACAACAATTCTTCTTCGTAGTCAACTTCTGCCTCTTCATATTCTTCTTTGGCCTCTTCATATTCTTCTTCAGAGTCTTCTTTATTAGAGTCTTCTACTGCCATGAATAGAACTCTTTATGTCTCACTGTCATTGACTTCATCTTCATCTGATGATGAGATGTCTTATTTGGTGCATAAACTTTTCTTGAAAACTTTCTTTGTGGTTCTTTTTCCTTTATATGTTTGTTTGCTATTTGAGTAACCTTCATCATTTCTCTTTTTCTTATGAGGACATTTGTTAGCAAAATGACCAATACCATCACAATTAAATCAAATCAAAGGAAGCTTACCTCTATCCCTGTCGTTGGTTCCCCTGTTCAATCTTTTGACAAAGTTGGCCACTTCTTCATCATCTTCTAAGACGTCACTGTTGCTGCTATGTTCTTTTTCTTTTTGCTTTCCCTTTTTCTTTGACCTTTTGGATGCTTTGAAGGCTGCTTCTTTTATACCTGGATTTTCCTATTCATTTCTCATTTCATATGTTGTGAAGATTCCATGTAGTTCGCCCATGCTTATTGAGTTCAGATCTACTCTTTCTTCTAGTGTTGATATCTTAGGGTCAAATCTCATAGGAAGAGATCTTAGTATTTTCTGAACAATTACAGTTATTTGATTTCTTCTCCCAATCCCATGATTTCATTTAATGTTTCATCAACTCATAAAAAGTAAGCTGCAATATTCTCATCTTCCTCCATCTTTAGTTGTTCGAACTGACCTATGTACGTTTGAAGCTTTGTTGCTTTGACTTTTGAATCTCCTTCATAAATATTTTTAAGTTTGTCTCAATTCTATTTAGCGGATTTACAATGTGCAACTTTGGTGAATATCAATTCTCCAAGACCATTTAGAAGTGAATTTGTGGCTTTGGAATTATTCTGACCGAGTTTCATTGCTTTTTCATTTGTCAGCGGAACTGTTAGTGTTGTGTATCCATCTACAATTGATTGCCAAATTTCAAATCCATGTGCCTGTATATACATCTTCATCCTTATGCTCCAAAATTCATACTTATGTCCATCAAATTGTGGTATTCCATTTTTATACATGTTGTTGCTCTCCATGATCTACCTTTCAGTGGTTAAACTGATTTCTAAAGGAACATACTCTTATACCAATTTTTGGATCACTGAGAGGGGGGGTGAATCAGTAATAGAGCAATTTAATCATTTTTGTCCATATAATACAAGTGTTATATCAATGTAGCATTATCATCCAATATTTGTAGAGTAAATAAACAATGAACAAATGAACAATCATACACATACACAGTACACAAATGTTTTTACATGGAAACCCAAAGCGGGAGAAAACCACATAATACTTTTTCTTATATGTCTTGAAGAATTACATTCATTGGAAGCACCAACTTCCTTTGTTTTCCAGCTGCAACTGGAAGGAGGCTCCAACCCCCTAGTTTCTCAAGCTACAACCTGAGGGAAGATCCAAATCCCCAATTCTCTGGCTATAACCAGAACGAGGCTACAACCCCCTATGTTCTCTGGCTACAATTGGAAGGTGGCTACAACCACTTGTCCTTGCCCTGTCCAACCACCCTGAAGGAGAAGTAGAATGATTGAACCACTATCACACTATCACTGTGAGATATACCACTGTACAACTCTATCAATCTATACCACTGACATGCAGCCAACCTATACAATTTCCCTGTAATCAATCTGTACTTGAACTGAACATGTATCAACAAAATACAACATGTACGTGACCTGTAGTGTTGCAACACGTGTATGTACGCACCTTATTTGTTATGCAGCTCGCGTATGTATGCGACCAAACTGTTATGCAACCTGTGTATGCCTTCTGAAAACTAGTTTTTTCTTTCTTCTGAAAACTTATGACCCTCTGCAAGTTCTTTCGCATAGATCTGCAACCTGTCACTATATCCAGAATGTAATTGTACCCTGTGCATGCATCCTCATACATAACCTTTACCCAAAACATATAAATCTCTCTCTATTCATGTGCCATATAGGTGTGTGTAATCATGAACAAGCATAATAACCCTCACATGATCTAGTCATCAAACCCTTTCTGATATTCAGCCTCTCAATACATCAACCACTTCACAAATACAAGCTCTCAACCATGTACCACAAACCCTTATCCATATGCCAAGAAATACAAGATGTGCCTCAATTCTAACAAGAAGTATCAATAATGAATATACCATCATTGTATTTCTATAGATCTAACTTATATAGAAGATCCCATGCAACCACTAGTCTCTCTAGGGAGAATCCTCAAATCTCCATAACCATTTATCATGCATACATCAAAATCCAACTATTCATAGAGATAAGACATACCTTTTGAACCAATGGATAGATCTGATGTATCTGAGCACTGTAGACCTTCCTGGGAGCTTGATCTCATAATCTAGAACCTCTGCATCTTCATATTCTCAATTTTTCATGGCTTTACCAACATGTACACACCCTAATGCACTATCAGCCCACGTATGTACACACCCTAAAACATTGTCAGCCCACGTACGCCTCAGTATGTTTGCACACTAATACATTGTTAGCCTGCGTATGCCTAAGAAATTAGGTTTTTTTTGTATTCATTGTAATTCTGAAACTTTCGTTGTCAACCCTTCATACTACCACAGACATTTGCAACTTCATATGTATCAATGAGTACTTGCAATAAGCCTTACACAACAAAAGATATTCAATGTGTTCAAATGTGATTAAATGAGAGAGCCTTGCCTCTTATTTATACTTTCATGTAGCATCCCACTTTCCTTATTTTAGGGAGTTCTCCATTAACTTTAATATTTAAATAATTTCTTTTGCAAACACTTTGACTTTTTGGGGCTTCTAGATGACTCATGAGGGTCCTTCAACTTCACATGGCCATAACTCTCTAACTGTGAGGAGTTATGAAGCGTTCCACATACCACTGAAAATGGCATGACATGTATTATCCATCTAGAATAGTATTACCTACAAATATATCAAAATCCATGTCATTATCCATCAAACAAACTTGGGTCCATTATCCAAACCATGTGCTTCAACAATCTAATTTTCGACCGGAATTTCTTCAAGGGTTGACATCAATGACAACCAACCCAATTAATCAACATTTTTAACATAGATCTTGCGACCAAAATTGGCGAAGCACCAACAAAACATCAAAATCATAACTTGGATGAGATATGGTGGCATTTAGACATTTTTGACTCATCTGGATGCCTCATCGACACGTGTGAATTCTTTAGACATTTAGAGTTTAAGATCAAGCACTTAGCATTGGGCTCTTAGTCTTTGTAGTGGGAATTATCCCACATGCATTAACATACATGAAATTTAAATACTTTATGTTCATCATGGTTTGATTCACATACCGGTGCGTTGTGCACTATACTCGACCCATAAGCTTCTTGGCGCTTTATACTTGGACTTAAGTTCACATGTGACTTGGATTCAGTGAAGACTTCGAACTGGAGATTTGGTTGCAACTTGGGGTTTGAGATTGAAATTTGAGTGAGACACCCAACATTCTAATTTAGCAAACTTTACTTCACAAAATGGATAAAGACAAAAAAAAAAAAAAAAAAATGTCAAAGGTTTTATTTATTTTAAAATAAAGAAAAAACCTTTATAATATAAGTCTTTTGGGTA
The DNA here is from genome assembly GCA_009831015.1 of Picea engelmannii. Taxonomy (NCBI): domain Eukaryota; kingdom Viridiplantae; phylum Streptophyta; class Pinopsida; order Pinales; family Pinaceae; genus Picea; species Picea engelmannii. The sequence goes on from ML782821.1 coordinate 280,988, forward strand.
GATATGTGTCATGGCTAGGATATATGGTTGCAAAATAAGCACATGCCAGACAAAGTGATAGATAAGTTTATTATTATTATTTTGAAACCAAAACAAATCTTGAATATAGATATAAAAATACTTGTCTTTATTTCAAAATGATAATCTATGATTTGGTTTTACGAAGATTTTTGAGAATATAAAGGAGGACTTTAACATTTGACTTGATCATGAGTAATAAAGGTCTTTCTTCATAAGACAAAGATTTGGAAAAATAGAATACTTAGTTATAGGAGAGATTTTGTCTTAGTATAAACTTCAAATGTAGGTGATAAAGAATAAATTACTAGACTTGCCAGATTGAAGGTTTGGAAAAATGATCTGAAATTGACAAAAACGTCTAAAAATTTTTACATGTAGTTTTTAGTGCTAACATTGGCTCCCATTGGGGATAGCACTTACCTGCAAGGTGCTAAGAACAACAGACCTTGTGCCTTCAATTCCATTCTCTAGATTTCTAAATGCTACAACCTGCTTTGAAAGTACACCTGCAAATCCAAACTGCTCCTGCCATCTAAATAAACCATGCCGGTGCTTGCTTTCCATTGGGATATGGAGTCATTTATTAAGCTAGTGCACACCAAACTAAACCAAATCATACTGAAAATGAAATGCTTGTTCATCGATCTTATTTATATACACTGCCTACACTAATCAATCCACAACTCTGCTCAAGTAATGTGGAATTTCCAATACAACCACGCAAGCAATTTATTAACTGACCGAACTCCTTCCATGTCTATAATCTTTTAAAAAATCACATTGTAAACAATGGTAGCTTATTAAATTCAAATCCAGTCTCATAAATAAAAAATGACTCAAAACTTACATAACTGGCCAATTCCAAACAAGCTGCTACAGGATCTTGGAGAACATGAAAAAACTCCAGCTGATTAGAAAGACAAAATTGTTGTTGTGTGGGAGTTGCTTCACAAATGTTAGGGGCAGCAAAATCCTCTTGAAACTGCTGCTAAAAATTTTCATGAAACAGGAGAACAATTGGTTCTTGACCCTCCTCAACGCTTTCCTCATAGTCATCAATCAAAGGAAGAACATTGTAAGTTACTATTTGAGAATCTTGCTCACAATCCTATTGTGTATTAGAGTCATAGTCATCAATCAAAGGAAGAGCATTGTAAGTTACTATTTGAGAATCTTGCTTACAATCCTATTGTGTATTAGAGTCAAGATCTTGTTCATGGACATTCAATGACGACACCATGTTTTGTTGTTGATTCAGAGCTTCGAAAGTACCATTTTGATAACCAAAATCTGGGGACTCTCTCTGAGCTAGTAAGAATTCATATTCAATCTGAAGTTTTTCAAGAATCCTCTCTAAACAATTAATTTTATCTTCTACACTAAAACCGTGGTAAGAGGCTAAATAAGAATATATAATTGAAGGAAAAACTTTGTCTCATTCATCATCAACTGACATACCTTTCAATACTTTAACACATTGAAGAATAGAATCTCTCAAACATCTTGTTGAAGCAACTGGATCAACAACCTAACTCAACCTTCTGGAACAAATAGATCCGTTGATGAAATCATCAACCATGGAGTTGTCAGGGGAATGATTGTAGTCACTTCTATCACCAGTCCTTGTTCACCATCAAGAACTGGTTGTCTATGTTTTCGTATATCCTAGGGAATGATGTATTTGTGTCTCTGTCCCCGACAACGGCCCCAAAAGATGTTAGCGCTAGAAGATGTCCTCTGAGTACTGTGAAGGCATGCCTAGCACATCTTAGTTATTGCAATGGTTTTGATTCGGTTGATAAGTGGATCAACCAGGTTGAAAGGATAAAGATCAGGTAAAACTCTCTTAATTCAAATAATCAGTAGCATTTCATGTAGTCAAGGGAATTTACTTTGAGAGCTAGAAAAATTAACAATTGGATAAAGGAGGAACTACAAGAGAAACACAAAACACAAGTGAACAATTTGTTCACTTGTATGCAAAATATTTTCAAGTTCCAAATATCATTTAAAACATGAAACGTATATCTGAATAGAATTTACAAAGACAGGTAATTGATGACAAACTCTTCACTGTAATCATAGTTAACTCCATGTGAAAATCAATGCATCCCAAAAAAATATTCATTAAATTCAAATAAGACAAAAAGAAAGTACAGAAATACAGGATCTAACCATCAAAATGTTTGAATCCCTGGGCATGAGATGCTACAAGAATGAAGCTCTTCTGACTACAATTTCCATATCTCCCAATCTGGCCTTTTGAACCCCTGCTTTCCTCTACGAGGAAGCTCCTCCTTCAGAACCCAAAAAGATCCCCCTTTATAGAAAGATACAATCCCTAATCTATTACCAGCTTTCAAAAGTTATTATTAAACTAAAAATAAAAAACAATCTCGAGCTAACTGTAGGGAATTTGGAAATGTTGATTCGATTGCTTAAAATATTTTTCAAAATGATTGGTCTCTGCCTGGATATGTGGATCTACTGATTTTTATGCCTTGTTCTTCGGTTGACCGATCCTCTGAGACCTTTGAATGCTACATATATGTACATGTTTGATTTGAACCTTCGAATGTTGATCTTTCTTCTCCAATTTAGGAATTGGTTACTGATGCTGGTTTTCTTCCTTTGAACTTAGGATATGACTGCTCACCTTTAACAAATGCTTCGGTTAGTTGCTTGAAAACACTCAACTATTGACTTTCATCCTTACTAATCTGGAAATGATAAGATCTATCTCTTGTCTGCTGATTGTTTTCCTGGAAATATGGGATATCCACCTTCATATCTAGATTTGATGAAGATATTGATCCCCCAATCTTGTTGGCTAGTGGATACTCTTCCAACTATCCAATTTCAAACTCCTTCGCCTCAGGATTTTTCGAATCATTGCATTGGCTCTCTCAAAAACTTGACACGGGTCCCATTTCCTCCAGTCTTCTGTTGCCATTATTTTCCGTTGTATGGAATTGGGTGTTTCCTGCAAGAACAATACCAGTAGTAATAATGGTATCTATGGTGAGGATGACAACCCAGAATGGCTATACATAGTACTGACGTGGATGAGGCTTGTATGGACCCTTCATCGTCTTCTTATTGCAGCAACAATATTTGACTGCCAAGAAAATTCCATAAACCAGAACAACAATGATCCATGCAGCTACAATAGCATATCCATATATGTCAGTGGAAACAATTGACCCTAGTAATTGCTTGTTCTCGATGTCGTAGCCACCCTTGTATCTTTTAAAATGGTTAAGAGGGTCAATTATGCTTCTTACAACCAAAGTCGTGTAGGTTCCTCTCATTCGGCCCTACCAATTGTTTGCTTATTGGCACTTTGCAGAAGGTTAATTTTCACCATCTTTAACAACTTCTGGAATCACAAATCCTCTTAAATATTTGTATTTCTATGATGATACGTTGATTATTCCAATCACATTCATCACCAGTGAAAGTAGCATAATCACTGCAGACATACCCGTGACTAGATGACTAAACTCAACAGTCTCCTCTCTCTTTTTAACATAGATCCTCCGATCAAAACTGGCGAAGCACCAGGAAAACATCAAAATCATAACCTGGATGAGATATGGTGGCATTTAGACATTTTCGACTCATCTGGATGCCTCGTCGACACCTATGAATGCTTTAGACATTTACAATTTAAGCTCGAGCACTTAGCATTGGGCTCTTAGTCTTTGTAGTGGAAATCATCCCACTTGCGTTAACATAAACTTTAAATACTTTATATTCATCATGTTTTGATTTATAAGCTGAAGCGTTGTGTAGTATACTCGTCCCATAAAATTATTGGTGCTTTACACTTAGTCACGAGGGATAGCTCCCATGGCAAGAAGTGTGCACATTCTTCCAGTTTGGGGAGAGGTCACGAGTTCAAGCCTGGCTACGAGTCTTTCGGGCTGCTGCTTTCCACTCCCATATTCTCTACTATGTGGGGAAGTATCGGGATGGGTTCCCAGCAAGTTAATTTCCATCTGGAAAAGGTTCACATCCAGCTGATATTTTATTTTTCTAAACTTTACTTCAAAAAATGGATAATTTTTCCAAACTTAATTTTTTATTTTTCCAAACTTTACTTCAAT
>ML782821.1:290706-314588 GCA_009831015.1 Picea engelmannii
ACTTCCCTAAGGAGGTCTACACAGGTCAGAGTTCCTCCAAGAAGGTATGATGATTTTGTTTCATCAGTTTCTTTAAGTACTAATGATGATGAACCTTCGTGCTATCAGGATGCTATGAAGGGTTCAAACAGTGATAAATGGAACGAAGCAATGAAGGATGAAATGAAAGCATTAGAGATGAATGCTACATGGGACCTAGTAGAGATTCCAAGAGACGGGAAAACTGTAGGTTGCAAGTGGGTCTACAAGCTGAAGAAAGGTGTTGATGATAAGGTGGAAAGGTACAAAGCAAGGCTAGTTGTGAAAGGGTATTCTCAGAAAGAAGGTATTGACTTTCATGAGATCTTTTCACCAGTTGTAAACACTATTTCAATTCAAATTGTGTTAGCATTAGTTGCATTACTTGATTTGGAGTTGGAGCAACTAGATGTTAAAACTGCTTTCTTACATGGAGATTTGGATGAGGAAATTTACATGGAACAACTGGAAGGGTTCGTTCAGAATCACAACAAGAAATTTGTTTGCAGGCTCAAGAAATCATTGCATGGTTTGAGGCAGTCGCCCAGACAATGGTACAAGAAATTTGACTCTTTCATGGTGAGCCAAAATTATACAAGGAGTGAGTATGATCATTGTGTCTACTTTAAGAAATTGAATAATGGCATATTCATTATCTTAGGTATTGTATGTTGATGATATTCTTTTAGCAAGAAAAAGCATAACTGAGATCAATAGGTTAAAGGCTTAGATGGCTAGGATGTTCGATATGAAAGATCTAGGAGTAGCAAGGCAGATTTTGGGCATGGAGATATTCAGAGACAGGAGGAATGGTAAGCTTTGGTTGTCACAACAGAAGTATGTTGAGAAGATACTTTTGAGGTTTGCTATGAACGATGTGAAACCAGTTTTAGTCCCTTTGGCTTCCCATTTTAATCTTTCTTCAAGTTTATGTCCTAGTACAAAAGAAGAAAAGGAATATATGTCTCGAATACCATATTCTAATGCAGTAGGAAGTCTAATGTATGCGATCGTTAGTACAAGGTCAGACATTTCACATGTAGTTGGGATTGTCAGCAGGTTTATGGCAAATCCAGGTAAAGACCATTGGGCAACAGTGAAATGGGTGCTTCGGTATCTGAGGGGCACAAGTGATTACTGTATCACCTATAACATTGGTCATGAGTTAGTCTGTGGATATGTTGATTCTGATTTTGCAGGTGATCTGGACAAGAGAAGGTCGACTTCAGGGTATGTATTTACTCTTGCAGGTGGAGCTATTAGTTGGATGTCAAAGCTACAGAACATTTTTTCTTTATCCACTACAGAAGCAGAATATGTAGCTGCTTCACATGCTTGCAAAGAGGCAGTTTGGTTGAAAGGTTTGTTTGGTGAGTTTGGTGAGTTTGGAAGGATACAAGACAAAGTAAAGTTACTTTGTGATAGTCAGAGTGTTATTCACTTGGCTAAGAATCCAGCCTATCACAGTAAAAAAAAACATATACCTATCAAGTACCATTTTGTAAGACAGGTCATCGATGAAGGTGGAGTCTCTCTTGAAAAAGTGCATACAAAAGAGAACTGTGTAGACATGTTCACAAAACCAGTACTGTTAGAGAAGCTACAATGGTGCTTCGCTTCTCTTGGCTTGCGGAAAAGGTGATGAACAGAAGCAGGAGCAAGGTATCAGGTTAATTGTTGTCAAGGTGGAGATTGTTGGAAATGGTGACAACAATTCATCCATGAATAGGATTTCAGATCCTATAAACCGGGTTGGTTGTAACCAATGCGACCAAGTTAGAATATGGATGAGATTACATTTAATAATCAGTTTCTAATGTACATTGCTATAAATTTGATGTATGCCCATAGAGGCTGGTGTGTCGGAGAGGAGTGAGACCCTACTGTAATCTCCATTAGCTGAATAATAAGACAACTGATACCTATGCTTGGTGGACGTAGCCCAATGTTTGGGTGAACCACGTAAATTGTTGTGTTCCTTGTCTGCATTTGTATTGATTGTCTTATGTTAATTTGTATTTCTGCATTTGCAAACTACAACAGTCACAGATGCTCGATTCGACAACCTTTTTAGCATAATAGTGAAGTATTATTCTCTCAATAATTTTGTGGAGACCACATGGAAGCATCTGGATGAACTAAGCACAACACACGAGGGCCCCAAGTTCCATTACTCTTCCGGGATGCAGGCGGTGATGCTCACATTGGGTATTTGTGAGAAGGTGAGTCTCTTCGGCTTTGGCAAGTAATTTCTCGCCAGGAGAATGCTTTCTTTGTTACCAGAAACCGTGCGATGGGAAGTGCCTCGAGTGTGTCCATGTATTTGCTCGTGAAAGAGGACGAGACTCACAATATCATCGCATCCAATTGCGATTTCTTCAGTAACAATACATGGACCAACCAGAAATGTAAAACAACAGTAGACAAAACCTTAAAGCAATTAAAGGAGATTGATATGTACAGTCTATACACATCCAAGTGCTTGGAAAATGTCACAGTTGGCCGTGGGGCTATCTTCCTGCAATGCCATGTGACCATGAGATCCATCCATGCATACAACTTGAGATTTGAATTAGACAAAGAGGCAGGTTTGGATTTTGAAATTGGTAAAGAGGCGGACTTGAAATTTCTATTTAGTGGCTTCGCTATCGAGAATGCTCCTTACAACACTCTAAGGTTTTATGGAGTGCAATGCTTCATAATGGTGTGTTCTTATTATATTGCAGCCAAATATACAACAATGGCGATCGAAGCCACAAGATCGGTCAGAGTGGTTGCGCAAGAGTTTCTAGAGGTTAGCAAGGCAGGCAGATGCAAATGAAATAAAAAGAGAGGGGCGTTTTGGATGAGGGATCTGATGCAAATGAAATAATAAGAGAGGGGCGTTTTGGATGAGGGATCCGACCATGGGAGACTGGATGACTTCAAATTCTTGCCAATACCAAGAAATTCTTTCCAATACCAAGCAGATTGTGCCAACTGCAGCGCCTGAGGCAGAGTCGATCCTTCTTCAATTTGTCCTAGACTATAGTTTCATCGGGTCACATATCGAATTTTTTGAGTCGCAACTTCAGACATGGCTTACCCAACCTCCTCATCACGTGGTTGGGGTGTGTTTGGTATGTGCGGGGTTGGCAAAACATCCCTGTGCAAACTTATCTGTAACAAGTTCAAGAAGGTGAGTGGTAGCTTCAATGTTCATATACATGTATATATACATCGCTTACATGAATTTCAATGGATTTTTATATAGTTTAAGGATATAATACTTTAGTATGGTTTATTTTTCATTCCAAATCTATTAAGTAGGGAAAGAGATGAAAATTTTGGAAGTATGTTGACATTGTACTATTTTCTGTATTTATGCATGACATGTATGTTGTTGATACTAGAGCATATTTAACAACTATTATGATTATTGTCGTGCTTGTTGGGATTAATAGGAGGAGGAATTCTTACCTGCTATGGCGCCCGGTTGAGCCTGCTATCCTTGTTATTTCATTGAATCAAGGTAGTGTTTGCTTGGTTTGGTTTATGTGCAGATGCTAATTTGCAGAAATTTGGAGATGATTGAAGAAGAAAGGACGACCATGAACTTGAGGTGAATTCATATAATCATTTCTTGCTCAGCGCTTGATGGCACACGATCCTTCTATAAATAGTCAGGCAAGAGAGAAGAGGAAAGCCAGGGCATTGAGCAAGGTGAGATAGTTTTGGAATTGAGCGAGGTCACAGAAACAGGGCAAGGGCAAAGTCACAGAAACAAAAATCGGTTTGTAGAATTATAGCAATCGGTGGTAACACCTGGTGAATCTCAAGATCACACCTAGTAACACCTGGTGAAGATCGCAACACCTGTGAAGCCATCGTTTCCACGAGGAGATGTACCTGCTCGTACCTAACTCTAAGAATTATCTATGCAAACATTTAATGTTGTGGAAATAATGCTAACTTAAAAGTTAACATTACTTCATCTTACATCTGAGTTTGTAACTTTACATTCAAATTAGTTAAATTATTAGTCCCTTTATCCTAACTCTGCCTCATATTGCCTCGATATGAAGCTAAAAAAGATATCAAATTAAAAACTTATGATAAAATATGAAATACAATTCCAAAAATTTATGAAATAGCAAAAACTTTAGGTTAAATGCATTGGTTTTAATACCAGATTAATAGATCGATTGAGAACCTACTATAAGTCCCTACCAACTCAAAAGGCAGGCTACCAGCCCGAAAAACAGGAACTAAAAATGTTTCCAAACTTTACTTTTTATTTTTCCAAACTTTACTTAAAAAATGGATAAAGAAAAAAAATGTCAAAGGTTTAATTTATTTTAAAACTTTACTTTTTATTTTTCCAAACTTTACTTTTAAAAAAAATGGATAAAGGAAAAAAAAATGTCAAACATTTAATTTATTTTAAAATAAAGAAAAAACCTTTATAATATAAAGCTTTTGGGTAGATATGTGCCATGCCTAGGATATATGGAAAACTTTGCGCTTATTAAATTCTGGTTGCATGATAAGCACATGATGGACAAAGTAATACATAAGTTTATTATTATTATTTTGAAACCAAAAACACTCTTAAATATAAATATAAAAATATTCGTCTTTATTTCAAAATAATAATTTTTTATTTGATTTTACCAAGAGTTTTGAGAATTTAACATTTGACTTGATCATGAATAATAAAGGTCTTTCTTCATAAGACACAAATTTGGAAAAATAGAAGACTTAGTTATAGGAGAGATTTTGGCTTAGTGTAAAATTCAAATGTACGTGATTAAGAATAAATTACTTGACTCACCAGATTGAAGGTTCGGATGAAGGGAGATTGATCAAGTTGACAAAAAGATTTGAGGCTTGTCAAAATAACTTGAAATTGGCAAAAACGTTAAAAAAAAATAAAATTATATGTAGTTTTTAGCGCTAGCAATACCTATATTTGAACCTTGTCCATCTCAATACTACATACGACCCATTTTAGACAGTTGGTTGCAGACAAAAGTATTCCATGCTATGTCCTTTCAACAAACATTTTTTCTACATTTAAGTATTTGTATGGAGTATAGGGAAATGTAGTCAATGTTGTAAAGACTAAGTGATTTTTTAGAGTCAATAATGAAAATGTACATTGATAAAAGAGTCTTATTATGTTAAAAGATATATGAAGGATAAGTCAATCAAGTCTTAGAAAATGTTGTCAATTGAGTCTATGTCAATCAAGTTATATCAATGTAAAATTGAGATTGCACCTAATGCGAGGGTGGGATTAAACGCATGTCTTTCAAAGGAAGGTGATCCCCTCCATCATTGTAATATAAGTCATTTTCTAGCTGACAAGAGTGGTTCCTCACCAACGTCAGTCGATACCTAGTTGACAACATTTTATTGAGTTGTAAAAGTATGGTACCAACAAAAGTGTCTTTCTTTTTCCATTTAGTCAAGTTGTATTCAATTCCTCCTTCATGTAATATCAAATGCAAACTCCATATATTCTCATATACCATAAAAGCATAAAGAAGCACATCCAAAATTGACGAGCAACAGAGAAAAGCAGTAAAAGATCAAGCATTGATGATGAGCGTGTTGGCAATGTTTAAAGGCATTCAAGAAAGACACATCAGAAGATGATACACACACACAAGAGCTTAAAATAGAAGACGATGGCACAAGAAATATTGAATTGATTTAGCCCCGTGGTATAAAAGTTTCATAATAGACCCTGAGTTGTGACCTTAGAAGCTAAAAAGCAGAGAAATAGTAGGTTGCCAAAGCATGGTGCTTCACCATAGGGTGTGTACAGGGCCACAATAAACCCAGGATGAGCCACTAACCACTCCGAAGGCACTAGAGACAAAGGTATAACAATAGGATGAGGAGGACCATTGTTGGGTGGGAGAAAAGCGTTGTGAAACTCACTGACTGCACATGCATTTACCAGATTGAATACAAAGGCTAAAGAGTAATAGGTCATTATTCATATGCACACTTGCTCGAGACGAGAAATGATTTGAGTGTGGGGGAGATGTTGGGAAGCATCATGGCCTTTGTAATAGTCATCATATATCATACATTAGACATAAGGCATTAAGTAAATATATATGTAATAAAGGGATAAATGCATAAACGAATGGTTAGTTGGAGCGGGTACAACCGCTCCAACCATTTCTCCTATGTATATATGCTCATGAAGATGAAATACAAAGGCGGTCGGTTAACCTTCTCATAAATACTTCTTTAGTATAGTGTGTGTCTTGATGTGTTTTCCCTAATGTGCTCTCTTCTTGAATGCATCCTATGATTATGTATACTACAACAAAAGGGGCTTTCTTTTGAGCACCCATTGATACCATGGATAGCATTTTAATTCAAAGTACAAGGTTGCTATGTAAATCCTTTTCTTATCATAAATAATATTATGTAATTAAAAGTATTTCTCTATTTGGTTCACCTATGTAAAGACTTATGTTCCATCAAACTTCTTTAATTCAACCTTGGGAAAGTTGACACCTTTAGGACCCCATCCATAATTAACTCTACTATTAGAGTTAAATCCACTTGAAAAATGATTATTATTGGAAGGTTGTTCAACATTAATACTACCTTTATTTTCATGAGTCTCTTTGGTCACAATGTCACTTTTAGGAAGCCTCCCATCTAGGGTTTGTAAGATGGAATTTTTCAATTCTTCCATTTTCGTTTCTATTTGATCCTTATTTTCATCCATCTTTTGTTCCATTTGATCCATATTTTCATCCATCTTTTGTTCCATTTGAAGCCTTGGAATGTGATCTATTCCATCTCTTGTATTTTTCTTTGTGTGTTTACCACCTCATTACTTGTTATATGACCTAGTACTCAAATCATTATGTTGGTCCTCCAATTTGGATAGCTTGTTATGAACCTCCTCATTTTCTTCATGAGTTATGGATGAGTTTTCTGGAGGTTTAAATGGTGATATATTTTTTTTTGGATCCATGTGGGATAGTAATAACAAAACTTCTCTATTTTCTCTTTATCGCAAATTTTGAATCAATGAAAGTAGAGCTTCCAATAAAAAGTTATGCCAATTGTAAGTGACGTAACTTGAAAACCCTAATTTTTTATATTGTCTTGATGGTTGATATTTATCCTGATGTATCTCTGTAATTATGGCCCTTCTAAGTACAAAATTTTATTTTGTAGTACTTTGATGTTTCCTCTCTTAAATGCCACAGGTCTGATCAAAATTTGGTTTCCCAAGTCAAAGTTATGATAAATTTCCCAAAACTAGTCGATTATTGTCCCTTTCCTAATAGATAACTTGTATGGAATGCCACTTGTCCAAAATTTCAGATCTGATTCTGAACTTTTTACTTGAAATACTATGGTCTTTATTCTTCCCACTAAAACCAATGGCACTCAATTTGGAGTTTCCAAACTTCATATATCACACTTCTACTAAGAACACATATTTGAGACTAGTTTTAGGACTAGTCAAATAACCCTAATTTCCATAGCCTTTATCTCATAACGTAAAGTGACACAAAAACTAAAAATTTTACCACAAGTGATTCACTATGTTTACTCAATATTTTGAAAATTTTACAGTTTGAAACCTTACATAAAAAAAGTTATAGCAAAAATTCCAAGATGACTTGTTTGAAACTGATTTCAAGACTATTCATAAAGCCTAAATTCCATAGGCTATATCTCATAAAATATAACAAAACGATACCTAAACATTTTACCAGACACACTTCAATATGTCTCCTTAGTATCCTCAAAATTTCACTATCTGAATTGTCCTAGAATTTATTTTTTTTATTGAAAATTCAAAGATGTGTCAATTGAAGGAGCGAAACCATAGGATTGTATGCTTTGGAACCAAATGATATGAACCAAACTCCAAAATATAGCCAATGAATAATCCATTTCAAGGGGGAAGCCTCCTTTTACAATATATGTAATTCATAAGACAAGATGAGATGCTTATACAAATGATTCTCCTTTATTATAAATAGGAGATAAAGTGAGCATGATGTAAGCTACCACTAATCCAACCTAATCACAAGTGATAAATTAACAATAAATGAGTGTTAGGGACTTAACATAGGGCCTTAGGAGCCTTAACAGAGTGTTAAAATGTGTAAATCCAATTTAAAGCTAATTAGCATGTGATGTGGTCAACATGTTGATATCTTGATTGTGTTCAATTTGGCATGTTGTTGGGAAGCACAAATGAATGGCTACTGCATTGTAACTAGTGTGTGGTTTGTTGCCAACATTCAAAGGTTGACTAGGCATAGGAACAATGGGCCTATTCAAATGTTTGGGACCACCTCAAGTGATCAAAATTGACCATATCAACCTAGTTTTGTGGGAATTAGTCACTTGATGCTCAAGTATAAATAAATAGCCTAATGTAGTGTGTGAGATGGATAATAATGTAAGAATTATGTGATGAATACATGATGTATGTTATGTGATTCAATGTATAATGGTGTTTATTTCCACCATTGACTCTTATATTGGATCAGTTGTTTACTTTTTCAATGCACTTCAGTGAATCCATGAAGATGTGTCCCACTTTTTAGTGAAATGTGGCAATGAAAAAATTAACATTTTACATATTTTTTATTATAGCCCTTGAAACTCATATATACCTTGTAATTGCTTTTCAATTTCCCTAAGCTTCCTAATGGAATTACCACTAATAGGGTAAATTTTTCAAGGAACCAACTTCACAGATCACGAACAGGTTAGAAATAGGCTTAACAAGTCAGAAACGGGCTTAACAAGATTTTAATTAGTTTAATACCTTCTGAAGTGAAAAATCACTCAACTGCGAATTTTAATGTGTTGTAAAAAACAATTTATGTAGTAAAAAAAAATTTGTAGGGAATTGTGTTTCTTTCTTACAATATTTTTTCAAAATTTTTTAATTTCATTTAATGTGTCAAATTTTCATTTAATTATATGTTTTTCGTTGAAAATTTTAGGAAAATTTAACAAGTGTCTTTTGTTCCCAACAACTAATTTAGTGTTCAATGCATAATTTGCAAAAAAATATTATACGAGCATGATCCACATAGAACTTAATGTATCCCACTTAACTTTTTTAATGTTTCTTTGGAAAATTATATTTTTTATTATTTTTCTAATGTGACTAATTGATATTTAAATCATATTTTATAAACCTTTGCATTCCCAACAAATGTTTTCCTCCTGTTTGCATAACACCAAAAACCAAAAATATTATTTTGAAGAGTAAACATCCATGGGTATCCCAAATATTATTCTAATTTTTTGGTTGTGTAATTTTTAAGACACTAATTTTTCTATGGGGGCCTTCACTACTTGGTAGAAGACAAGAAAAAAAACTTGTATAAGTTTTAGATGAAAATAAATTAAATATAGAATGAGTTTGAAAATGAGAAAAATTTATGTCATTGAATAGAGGATTCAATGATGAATCTATAGGCACCAAGTCTACCACCTTCAACGAAAGAGATGGAGGGATTCACCTCTTGGGAGTTGCAGCTACAAAAATAGGGAAGGATTCTAGACTTTAAAACCCTTGATTGGGGATTAGACCTCAATCAAGGGTTTTAAAATAACTCAATCAAGGTCATTTTTTACTTAAACCATTAATCATAGTTTTAAACTCTAAATCAATATTTTAATCCCTTGATCAAGGGCTTAAAACCTCATTCAATCTTATTCCTCAATCAAGGGTCTACAAAGACCATTTCCACATGCCCCACTTTCCAAAACGTGTGACCTAGCTTCATGGATCCACCCACTTGTGATTTCTAATAAATACCATGCCTTTGTCATCAATGGTTTCTCTTTGGGATATCATTAACTCATCGAGTCAATGCTTGATCACACACCCTAGTATGTTCCTCCAAAAAGTAATTTAGAATTGTACGATTAAGCATTATTGCATGTCCACCTCATTTTTTTGTTCACTATTGGCATTGGGAAACCATATTTTAGTGATTAAAAATTTCATTTTCAATTTAGTCTTAGTCAATCACCCAACTAATCATAGTTTTGAGCTTATCAATTTTTTGCTCAACTTGCTTGGTGGGTAGGGATTTAAAGAATTTTTAAAGGGGAATATTTCCAATCTTCATGGAGTAAAAAACGTTTACGAGTTGTGCTCCTCTGGCCCAATAGACTTCGTCCAAATTAAGAAAGTGTTGAATATAAACTGCATAAATTGTGTTTCTCTTCATCATAGTAACTATCTTGTAGATGTTCTGATACATAAACCTCTTTAACAACTCCACATGATTTTCAACAAATAGCAGTAATATAATGACCATAGCTTCAAAGGACTTAAACCATAGTTTAGGAGATACCATCCTCCCATAAAACAACCCAATCTCCATCTCCCCTTGGCATGGGAAATAAATTATAGATTATTTTGATAGAAGTAATACAACTAGGATTTTCGAGATGTGACAGATTCACAACAAATCAAGTCTCTACCATCCTCATTTTTCCAATTCCCATGGAAACATTGAACTAAATATGTTGGTGATCCTAGAGAGTTGCTTCCCTTGGGATTTGGACAAGACGAACACCAATGTAACAAACAAATAAATAAATTTGTTCAAAAAGCATGGCTTGATTGAGACGTTTTAGGATCTACTCAACAACTTTGTGGAAGTTATTCTAGGTAATCCATAACAACCCTAGTATGGATTTTAGGGAAAACCAATCATCTTTCTATCCTCGGGGCATCTAGAATAACAAAATTACTTCCTTATCCTCTTGATTTTCCACCATATTGCCATTGACAAGCCAAGCATCATCTAGAAATTTATTTTCCATCCAACTCCAGAAAGTTACTCTTTCCTATGCATCAATAGGTGCATAAATGTTGTCCAACCCAAACAAACGATCATCCAAGTTGTGCAATGCCCAAGTAAATCATTGAGTATGGTTTGTCTCCTACCCAACACTATTGAAGCTAATCAAGGAAAGATCAAAGTAGCTAAACCTCCCCTACCTTCATCATAACTATAATAAAACTAAGAAGCAATCGGCCATATCACGTGTAATGCCACTCTTAACATGGGACTAGTAGCTTTTAATTATTGAAAATATATAATATATTGCTCAATCAAAAAGGCCTGAATGTGTTAGACCATGTGTTTTTAGTCGAGGTTTAACAAGCCCCTAGGCATTCATGAGAAAATTTTCATTAGGAAAAGGCATGGATGTATTTCATAGGATCTCCTCCTAGTAACCTCCAAGACTAGGCTCCTTGAACCATCCAAGACAGATAATATAATTTTTAGGAACTTACATTGATCCAAACTATTGATCTAGAGTATATCAAGTAGGAGGGTAGAGAGTGAAATTTAAGGCCTACACATCATGATAAGGACATCATGGTAGGACGAAGCACTACTTTTGTGATAATAAGGTTTAAAGGTTTATTTGAGACTTTAGCCATCTAGGGTATTTGGTAATATGGACCTTCAAGGCATCATTTGGCCTATTGTTTTGATTATTCTTGCAAATTACTTACACTCGTCTATAATCTACATCATTGTTTCCTTGAAAACTATTTTGAGCTTGATTTACTTGTGTGACATGATCTACTTGGCGATTGGGTTGATCCATTAAAGGGAAACATAGATTTTGTGGTCTAAACTTTGGCAATAAAAACATGTGTTTGACAAGTTAATATGTATGATTATATGTTTCACCATCTTACCTCTTACCTAGATAAAGACAAATTCCTTCAAGTCTTTGGATAGGTTGACACAAATGAAAACTTTTTTTTAAGGATTAGGGTTGGAAAAACACATAGGATTATGGCATATAAACCCTCTAATCTATGATGCAATGCATTCAAGGAAGAGGAAGGCCTGAGAATGTTATTTTCATAAGATAAGAATTTTGGAGGTCATGTTAACCAAGAAACACTCCTCCCATTAGGAAAAAACTAACTAGGTATTCTCACATACCTGAGGACCATGGGTTAAATTACTTTATAGACATGAACTTTCTCAATGAAGTGAAATAGAAAGAAGCCTTTGGTTAGGCTCCTGGTTTGGAGATTGTACCTCCGGGGAGTTTCCTAAACCTCTATAACCTAGTCACTAATGATAGACAAGATTTGGATCATTTGTCACACATTCAATGGGTGGCCTAAGTTATCATTTTTCTATGGACAATGTATCCAAATTTGTATTCAAAACTACAATTGAGCCCTTGGACCAATAATATAGAAAAAGTATTATTTTTTGTATATAGATACCTTCGAGGAAGGCTTTGGTTTGAAGCCACTATATGTTAATTGTTAAGGTTATAGCACAAAATAAAGATATATTATGTGTTATTAGTTCAAAGTTGATACTTGGAAGTTGGGATGGCTCTATTTATATGGAATATCAAGTTCAAAAACTTGTTCTTCACTTGTGTTATTGAAGAAGTTGTAATCCAATATTCTCTTATTGACATTATGTATTGAAAACCAATTTGATTAAAGTTGGATAGATGTTTGCTTCTATTACTATAATTAAAACAACTTAAATGATTCCATGATTGCAGTTTTGTATCTTTTGCATTAAATGTGATTTGTTGCAATTGTGTTATGGATATCAATCAAGATGGAGTTAAAATTATTTCTATTTAATCTGATAAGGAAGTAAATGCATATCATGATGGTTATGAATGAATTCAAAATATTGTTTTTATGTGTTGGTCAAGCATGTTAGGATTGAAAATATCGTTGAATAAAAGTTTGTAATATTTAAGCTAGTACAACACAGAGGAAGATTTTTAGTATTCTCCATTGAATTTTCCATCTGACTTAAAGCCTGAAATGATTTGACAATTAGATAAGCATAGACATTCTCAAAGCTTTCTAGTAAAATATGAGTTTAGATTTTATTTCTTCATTAATGTTTGGTAGCATATATCCATCTTATGCTTTAAGTTGCGTAGATATGGAGTAATCTCACTCTTAAACCTCTATGGTGTTTGTCTTCCTTGATGAATGTCTATGTTGGAAGTAGAGTGTTTCTCATGCCTATTAACCAAATCATCCATTTTTAAATATTTTTTCTCAACCCTAGAACGACGACAAAGATGTTTTTTTCATTATCTAGGCATCACCCATTATTTAAGCTTTTCTGTCAACCCAACAAATCATTGGGTAGGGTTTGTCCCCCATGAAAAAATCACTAAAGCTAATAAAGGAAAGATCAAAGTAGCTACATCTCCCTTACCCTCATCACAACTAAAAGAAAAATAAGCAGTGTTTGACCATATCACATGCAATGCCACTTTAAATAGAAAACCAATAAATTTTGCTTCTTACAAATAGATAATATATAGTTCAATGACAAAGGCATGAATTTGTCAATCTATGTGTTTTGTTTCAAGACCTAACAAGCCTAGTGATTCAAAGAGGAAATTTTCATTACAAAATAGTGGGATTATATTCCATATGATCTCCTCCTAGTTGTCTCCAAGACCATCTCTGAACCATCCAAAACCCATATGAAGGTAATTGAAGTTCTAGGAACTTACAATAATGCAAACCAATGATCTAAATTGACAACTTTGGTCTTCATCAAAAGGCTATCTATTTCTTCCTCGACTAGTATATTAAATAAGGAGGCAAATAGTGCACCTTATTGCCTACACATCATGGTAGGGTGAACCGCTATTTTTTCAATATTAGTGGTGGAGGGTTTATTGGGGCTTTTGTTCATATGGGATTTGGTACTATGCTCCTTTAGGGAATCATTTGCCATATATAATTGATTATTATTACAAACTGCTTGCACTCACCTACCATATGCATTAGTGTTGGTTTAAAAACTGTTATGAACTTGTTTTACTTGCATGATCCAAGCTACCTAGGGATCAATTTGAGCCATTAGAGGACAATCATAAATTTTATGGTCTAAACTTTGGCAATAGAAACATGTGTTTGGTAGGTTAATGTGTATTATTAGATGTTTCACCACCTTGCCCCTACTCGGATGAAGACAAAATTTTCAAATCTTTGGAGAGGTTTACAGAAAGGCAAACCCTTTTATAGGGACTAAGGTTGAAAAAAAGCATATGCCCATGGCTTATAAACCCTTTAATCATTGCATAAATTCTTTAAAAGAAAAGCTAGTTTTACATGGTGTTGTAACATTGCATAGATTTTAATAAAATTTATAATTTTTATTAAAATAACCAAGTTAAGTTAGATTATAATGTTATTTTTTCTTTTTGGATTTTTCATTGGTTTCAATAGTATAGTTTAATTTATTTATAATTTTTTTTTAGCTTAGTTTAGGTTATTTTAATCTTTGGGTTTAATTTTATTTCATATTTAATCTTTTAGATTATATATATATTGTTTTATTCATATGTTATGTCATATTAATAAAGCATGTTTGTGTGTGTAGGTTGATCATGCATTTAGGAATAGATCAACAACCTATATTCAATCCTCCTCCCATGCTCGACAGTTAACAAAAGGGGGGGGGAGGGGGTCCACAAAGTAAAACCATGGTTTTGGTCCAAATTTCATGTCATGCGCTCGTTCATTGCGGCCTACCCCCCTCTATGGTTTTCAAAACCACTCAGGACACCCCACAATGAACGAAAATCTGACACATGGCCTGATGACATAGGCAAGTGGAAAAGGTGAAATGATTATTATAAGTGAAATTTGTATTTTAATTCAGTCTTTTTGCACTAGTAATAATTTTCCACGTATTCAGAATCAATTTTTAAAGGTTGAAATTGAAAGATCTAGTGGTTAATATTTGCTTACGAAAGTTTGAAGCTAACAACAGAGCTTGATTTACTAGTGTGAACCACAAAACTCAACCCAAATATTCTCTGGAGTAAATTACCCAGGTAATTCGAAATTTCCCTTGTTCTCCAGTGTTTTGTTTTAAATGATGTAATCATCTAAGTCATTAAAAACCAAAATAACTTTGACAATCGAAGAGGAAGACCTAGCGGACATGGATAAAGATATTGTTGAACATGTTCTATATTTTGAGTTATTCGAATTACACCAATTAGCCATGCAAAATTTTAGAGACCAAGTTGATCATTATCATGCATGGGAGTCTGATCTCGCTAAGTTCATAGTGCCCTAGAAGTATATGAATTTCTTTAATTTGTAGTTTGGTGTGTTGCTAATTACATTCCTTCTCAAAGGTTTGTTATTTCTAAGAACAGGTCTGATCTGGATTTATGAGAAAAACATAATAAATAATAGACTGAATACAATAGCACAGAGATACAGAGAAAAACAATAGATATCCAGTGAACAATAACTTCTATTGAATAAATGAAATAGGATGAAACTGTAAAACTACAAAACTGAAAACAACTTGCTCGAATGGTGGTAGTTATCTCTGAGAAGAGATGTGGCTGCTACGTGCATCCGTCTGAGCAGAATGATTACAATGAGGCTCCAAAGGTCTTTTTAACATTACTCATGAATGCCAAAACTCTAGACATCTAAAAACCTAACCCTAGGAGATGAAACACCAAAAGTTATGTGGGCTCTGATGGGTAAGTTGGTACCTCAACTTCTCGGGGTTGTAAATTTTGCATACGACCTCTGTTTTAGGCACATGATAGTGCGTTGGAAATATATTTTCAATAAATACACATTATGTTGACAAAATCTAACTCTGTCTATAGTTTGACTATGGAAATCCAAAAAAACCATTGTTTAGGGCCCCAAAATGGCCCTAGAAGTACAAAACGATGTACTAACATGAAAAATTTCAAAATAAGCCAGTTGGATTAGGTGGGTGGCCACCAATATCCACTTGGAATCTATGTAGGGATTCATACAACCTCAAAAGTGTAGAACCCACAATTAAAAAAAAATTACAGAAGAACATGTTGAACTAAAACTATCAAAAGGAGCCAGTTGGAATAGGTGGGTGGCCACCAATATCCACCTGGATCATTCCTCTCCCCTTAGGAAGCAATGGTCTCCATTGTGTTGATTTCCCCCATCAGGTGAGGAAATTTCTGTTGAATTTGGCCTGTGAACCATTTTCCTTAGTGCAGGAGTTTCCCTACCTTGACAACCTGATAAATCTAGATCCTTTGTTGGTGAGTGCTCTTGACTTATGTGTCCACTATCTAATAAGTGGATTCTTGTTCCATGCAGTCAGGGTTGAGCTATGTTGTTGTCACTTGTTTTGCGATCTTTGAGGTGTCCAATAATGGGGGAAAATATGGTCAGAGGAGGTCCACATTGAACACTAGGTGCAAGCCAAGGAAGGGGGGGAGTGTTGAGCTCAAAATCATTGTCTCCCACAACCTTGGTGATAGTGTAAGGCCCATAGCAAAGTGGACGGAGAATTTTATGGGGCCCCATAAGGATTTATTTCTTCAAATGTAACCAGACTTTGTCTCCCACCTAAAACTTGTGCAGTACGCGATGTTGATCTTTGTGTTGCTTGTACTTAGCATTGACTTTTTGCAAAATCTCATGGACCTGTTGGTGGATGTGTTGAATCCACTCAATGAATCTGGTGGCTTTGTCGGCCTCAGAATGAACATGGGAACATTTTTTCTATGTGGTTTCAAGAGGTAGTGCAACACCAATGGGAACCAAGGGTTGGAATCCCAACCCCACCTGAAATGGGCTATGACCGATGGAGTTATGGAGAACCCTGTTATAGTTGTGTTGAACATAGGGAAGACTCTCGTCCCATGTACATGGATTCTTATATTTATACATTCATAGGATGTGCACAATCATATGATTGACAACCTATATCTAGCAATCAGTTTAAGGGTGGAAGGCAATGGATTTAGTGAGCTTGGTGTCTAACAGTAACCAGAGACTCAACCAAAATGTGTTGAGAAACCTGTTGTCCCGATCGAAGATGATGGTTGTTGGGTATTTGTTATATTCTTTGCACGAGGAGTAGTGTCTGCATTGCATCAGGCGCACAGGGGGGTTTGAGGGGGGGTCGCTAAGCCCCCCCTTGGAGTGTGCAGGGGCAAAGCCCTCAAGAAAAAAAATCATGCCTCAGGAAACGTGTCACATATTTACGTGATTTTTCGGCACATGGTTTCTTTGTCGATGGTTTTCTATTTACGGTTAAGGAATTAGGGTTGTGGACTAATCCAATCATTGGGTTAGGGTTTTGGATGTCACTGGCTCCTATATGTGTATTGTATTGTAAACAATGTATCACTATGAATGAATATAGAATATGTTGGTTTTCCCGGTTTGGGTTTCTAAGGGAAAAATCTCTGTGTAATGTTTGTATTTTCCATTGTATATTTTCTGTTCTTTTACTGAAAATATGTTTGCAGTAAATATTGTACAAGGTTAAAATCTACATTTGGTATCAGAGCTTTGTTGGCTTCAGGGGGACGCCTTTGTGGTTAAGGGTTTGGATCGGGACTTTGATAATCCTTGTTACAATGGGAGATCTACGGTATTGAGTTTTCAGGTGAAAAGAAATGGCAAGCAATTCAAAAATCGAGATCGAGAAGTTTAATGTAAAAAATTTTGAGCTGCGGAAGCTCAAGATGGAAGATCTGTTGGTGGACAGAGATCAATGGATTACGGTAGATCTAGGTACTACACCTACAGGAACTTCAGCAAATGACTGGAAAAATTTGGATCGGAAGGAAAAGAGCACAATCTGACTCTGCCTCTCAGATTTAGTATTATTGAATGTGTCAGAGGAAGCTACAACCAAGGATTTATGGGAAAATTTGGGGAAGTTGTATGAGTCTAAGTCCCTAGTAAATAAACTATTTCTAATAAAGAATTTGTATAACCTAAGGATGAGAGATGGAGAATCGTTGGTAGAGAATTTGAACGCCTTCAATATTGTGGTAAGTCAGTTAGTATCTATTGAGATTAAAATTTCATACGAAGATAAATGTACCAGTTTACTGTTTTCTTTACTAGACTCCTGGGATAGTCTGGTTATGGCCATAGGTAGTAATACAATCGCCTTGAATTTTGATGAAGTGGTCTCATCCTTGTTGTCAGAGGAGATGAGACAAAAGAATATGGAAGGACAGAGCACAGATGCAGTATTTGCAAGAGGACCTTCCCAGGAAAGAAATGGATATAATTTCTCAAGTGGGAGATCTAAGTCTAAGGGTAGATCTAAATCTCCCGAAAATTTTGTAAAGGTATGTTGGAGATGTGGAAAAGAAGGGCACTATAAGAAGCAGTGTAGATACAAAGTTGAGAAAAAGAAGGGATCTGAAGAATCTCCTTCTATAGAAGAAAAGACCTCTAAGGAAGAAGGATGGGATGTGTACTTGGCTTCCTCAAGAACACATGAAAATCATGAGGAATGGTTGGTTGACTCAGGTGCATCCTTTCATATGACTCCCCACAGGGAGTGGTTCTGTGAATATGAAAGGTATGATGGAGGTAATGTTTTCTTAGGTGATGATTCGACAACCAGAATCATAGGATGAGGAAAAGTCAAGTTGAGGCTCATAGATGGAAGGATTACAACACTGCTTGGTGTTCTGCACATCCCAGGTTTCGCTAGAAATTTGATTTTTGTAAGCAAAATGGTTGATGCAGGGGTAAAAACAATATTTGAAAAGGAAACATGCAGGATGGTTTGAGGAGCAATAGTGTTGTTGAAGGGAGTTCGGTTTGGAACTCTATATAAGCTGCAAGGAAGCACTATTAGTGATAGGTGTAATAGTTCCATTGTTCTTGATATTAGAATTGAAGAAGAAAGAACTATTACAGTCTCTAGAGAAAAGGTTATGATGTGGCATCAAAGACTGGGGAATATCAAAGAAAAGGGTCTTCGACTACTACATGGTAAAGGTATGGTTGAAGGTATGTCTAATTTCTCTCTGGGTTTTGATTTCTGTGAACACTGTCTGTATGGGAAGCAGAATCGAGTAAGATTCCCCTCTGGTGCAACAAGGGAAGAAGGAATTTTATAGCTATTTCACAGTGATGTTTTTGGACCTGTGTCGGTCCCATCATTGGAAAAATCTATGTACTATGTCTCATTTATAGATGACTTCTTGAGGAATACATGGATATATTTCCTCAAGAACAAATCTGAATTCTTTGATAGGTTTAAAGAGTCTAAGGCTCTTGTTAAGAATCAAGCAGAGAAAATAATTAAGGTGTTGAGGACAGATAATGGTGGAGAGTTCCACGGGAATGAATTTGAAGAATTTTGTAAGAAGTGCGGTATAGCAAGGAAGAAGACTACTCCATATACACCTCAGTAGAATGGAATTGCAGAAAGGATGAACATGACACTAATGGAAAAAGAAATGTGCATGCTCAGTGGTGTCAGGTTAGGACAAGAATTCTGGGTAGAGGCGGTGGGTACTGCATGTTTCCTATTCAACAGATCACCCTCATCAGCGTTGGATGACAAGACTCCACAAGAGGTATGAACTGGTAAGAAACATTCTCTCACACATCTCAAGGTATTTGGTTGTGATGCATATGTTCATGTTCCAAATTAAAACATGAGTAAGTTAGATAAGAAGGTCGAAAAGTGTATCTTTATTGGATATAAATATGGGCTCAAAGGTTATAATATTTGGAACCCAGAAACTAAGGTAGTGTATAGCTGAGATGTGGTATTTAGATAAATGAAGGATGTTCTTAAACAGGAAGTCCTACCAAGTAAGGAAAAACCAGAGAAAATAGAGTTTGATTTAAAGGATGATGAGTCAGACTCTACAGAAGAACATGAATCAGAAGAAGAAGATCCTCATACTCCAGTATTGAGGAGATTACATCGAGAAAGAAGGCTACCAGAAAGGTATACTCCATCTGATTTCCATTCAAATTTTTCTTTGTCTATTACTAATGATGATCCTAGAACTGTCAGGGAGGTAGTGGATTCAAAGGATGGAAATCTCTGGAAAAGGGCCATGGACGAAGAAATGGCATCTTTGGATAAGAATGAGGCTTGGGGTCTAGTGGAATTGTTGACTGGAAGAAATCCCATTGGCAGCAAATGGGTATTTTAAAAGAAGTTGAATGCATAAGGAAAAGTGGAGAAATACAAATCTCAGTTAGTAGCAAACAGTTATTCCCAAGTCGAGGGAATTGATTTTGGTGAGATTTTTTCTCCTATTGCCAAGTTAACCTCTATAAAATTTATGTTATTTGTTGCTGCTTCATTTGATTTTGAAGTAGAACAAATGGATGTGAAGACAACATTCCTACATGGGGATATGGGAGAAGAAATCTATATGAAGCAACCAGAAGGTTATGCTGTGAAGGGAAAGAAGGAGTTGGTATGCAAGATGAAAAAGTCTCTGTATGGTTTAAAACAATCACAAATGATGTGGTATCAAAAATTTGATACTTATATGCTGGGACTTAGCTTCACAAGAAGAAAAAATTATCACTTTGTGTATTTTAAATTAATTGGTGATCATTTGATTTATTTGATCTTGTATGTGGATGACATGTTTCCGTTAGGAAACAACAAGGAGATTATCCAGGATGTGAAAACTCAGTTATCCTCTAAATTTGACATGAAGGATCTCGGTTCTTCAAATTTCGATTTGGCATGGAAATTAAAAGAGATCGGAAAAAGAGGAAACTCTGGTTAAATCAAAGAAAATATGTCGAGACAATATTACAGAGGTTTAATATGCAGGAATGTAAATCGATTAAGGTTCTTATTCTTGTTGGTGTAAATTTATCTGTGGACCAGTGTCCCAAGACACGAGAAGAGGAGGATGACATGTCTCGTGTTCCATATGCGAGTGCAATTGGAAGTTTGATGTATGCAATGGTCTGTATTGAACCAGACATTTCACATGCAGTGGGAGTTTTAAGAAGGTATATATCAAAACCATGGAAGGAGAATTGGACAGTAGTAAAAAGGGTTTTCATGTATTTGCGTGGCACTACTAGAAATGTATTGTGCTACCAAGGAAGACTGAGATTGGACAGAGTGGTGCATATACATGGTTTTGTTGATGTAGACTGGGCTGGAGGTCTAGATCGTAGGAGATCTACAAGTGGGTATGTGTTTAACCTGTTTGGAGGAGCAATAAGTTGGATGAGCAAAGGATAGGTTGTAGTGGCACTTTCAACTACAGAAGTTGAATACATGGTAGCCACTCATGCAAGTAAGGAAGAAGTATGGTTACAAATATTGTCTTCTTGATGGTTGGCTTGGAAATGGCATAGGCAGTGCAAGATCTGATATACTTGTTAACGTCCTGTCGATGTTTTGGCCACTGTTAGCACTATATTCGTATTGTCAAATTATGTCTTAAAGGGCACTACATGAAGTTTCGAACCTCAGTAGCATTTTCATCAAAATTCAGTGACATGGAACCAATCTCTAAGTTCTAGTTCGAGTCAATTTACATATTCCATCTAGCACCAATTGTCAAACTCGAGCACCAAGGATGTTATAGCACCAAGAGTTCAAGCCAAGCTTGAATGTTAAGGATGGATCTCAAGTTTTAATATGTGTGTGTGTGGGCGCGGGGGGTGGGGGGGGGGCGGCTAGCAATTGATCACTATCTCTAATCATGTAACCATGAGATATTCCATCAACATCATCAAGACTGAGATAACTGCTAAACAGATAGATATTATAAGTTGATTGTAATGTGTTGGCATCAAACTAGAAGAACAACAGAGCACAGGTTCCAGGTCATCCATCAATGGAATATTCCAGTAGTTATCGAGATTATTGTGAAAATATATGACAAAGGTTAAATATTAAGTCCCAAGTGTCACTGGAGTATATCGTTTCATGGAGATAGCCCACTGCATCAATAAAATAAAAATCTCTAGAATTAAATCCAAGAGTCATGTTACTGATAGCGAATTTTAGGCTCAGATTGTAGGCAAATTAAGATGAATTTTGAAAAACCATGACATGGGTTTTGTGCGCAGTGACCTTAGTTGGGTAACAGATGGGAAAAATTGAAAAAATGTTGATGATTTGAGAGATCTTGTTGTTTCTTTAAAGGGCATGTGCCCAAAATTTGTGAATGGACAGATTACCAAATTCATTTACAAAAGTTTTTTTTATTGGTAAATTTGAGGAGATGCTTACCAAAAGAATAGTGTTCTTCCTCTGTGGAGAAGCCACAAAGTCAATGACTAAAAAAATTGGAGGAAACCTAGGATCCATAAGTTAAATTTGCAATTGTTGGTGAAATGGCATAATTTGGTTCTTTAAATTTTATTCTAAGCACAGCTCAGAACTAGATGGATGACGACATCTTCTTGATTGACTATGGGCTCCTCTGAAATGAATTGTTTTCATTTTCCTTAAAAAATTATTTTGGTCCATCTGCATATACATGTATTTATGCTTCCTGCAATAATTCATTGTGTATTTATTGGAAATTCATTGCATTAAAATTTGCAAAGATTGAAGGAAATATTTAGGGGTTAGATTCAAATTTCCAGGGATTGTGTTAATATTTAAAGGTGATTCTTGAGCTTTCAATGGATAGAATATCAATCATATCCAACAAATGAAAAAGTACATGACAATTAGAATATTTTCAAGTCTCAAAATTAGCATTCAAAGGGTAATATTACATTCTAGATCTTTAGCAGTTCAGTGAGTATTTTCAGAGGAGCAAGTTGAGGCCACTCCAACCAATTAAACATGGACTATGGATCCAATCCAAACCAATCAAAATTTTTGGTGACAGTTGGGCCTAATGCAGCATGTGACATGTATGAAAGCTCATCTTCTTTAGTTCAGGTAAAACATAGGTTTGACAATTGTTACAAATTATTTTGGTCATCTTAGTGATCCATTGACAACATGTGTGCATGTTCCCAAAAGAGCATTTATTCATGAGGAAAGTGACTGACTTTCTCTTCTCAAAAACCCTATTAAGGAAGGTTGTCGTAGGCTGCACCATAAGCAGGGTGCGACGATGCCTGGTTCTCACCCTCTTCCCTAAAGCTAGGTTGCGACATCTCCGCAAGATTCCCTAAAGCTAGGGTGTGACGATGTCAAAAGACCAAGAAAAAGTCGAGCTTCACGAAAGTTATAGAAGGGGATCTTCTAGAAGATGAGGTGGCATCCGTATGGTTGGGATCCTACTCACTTTTCTGATTTAGTGGGATCATCCTAATCTCTTTAACCATCTCTCTTTCCCCTATATAAAGAGGGATTTCTCTTGGAAAAGGCTAAGGTTAATGAAGGTTCAATAGGCTAAGATTGTATGGAGAGTTCTGCATTGGATCATTCTGGAGAGTGTCATTTCATTTCATCAAGTCATTGTGGATCTCCTTCATTCAAGTTTGGAGCAAGTGTGTGTGTTGGATAAAAGGGTCATCGAAAGGGGACCTTGCGACATCAAGTCTTTGGTTGTAGTCTCCACCTTCATTATTATATGATACAGTGATATGTTTCTTTCTCATAAAACTCATCTCGTTTTATTGTATGATTCCTTGATCACATGCATAGGTTCTCGTTGAGTATGTTGATACTGAGACGGGGGTGAATCGGTATCAAGTACAATTTACAACCTTTTTCAACTTATACTTAAACCATTCAACTAAATCTAATGAGCAATGAACAATAGTATAAGAGTTACACCAATACACCACAATACACCATGCACAATATATGAGAAATAATCAATAGTTATTATTCAAGGGAAGTAATGACTTCCAAAGGTAGCTACAGCTTCCAAATGTAAAGGGAGGGATAAACCTCCAAGAGGAACATACAATCCTCCAATATCAAAAGAGATTTGAACTCTCCATCCTTGCCCCTTCCTTCCACCCAAGAATATATGACAGATAATAAAACTTTACATTAAATCATCACCATCAACCAATCATCACATAGAACCTGATAATGCTTCCTGAGACTTCTTCAATTTCTGCAATTCTT
>ML782821.1:314697-327325 GCA_009831015.1 Picea engelmannii
CGGAACACCTATTTATTGACTAGCTTTAGGACTGGTCACAAACCCTATCTTCCACAGAGTGTATCTCCATAATTATAGTGAATCAAGAGCTGAAATTTTTACCAGAGGTACCTTGATATGTCTTCTCAATACCATAGTGATTTGACCATATGAATCGTTCTAGAAAAAAAATTTATAGCAAAAATGGTAAGATGACCTAAAAATAACATACCTTAGAACACATCACCAAAAGACTTCATCCTCCCTTGAAATCCGACCTTCTTTTCTTCTTATTACCTCTGAAATTAGACTTGTATCAAATGAATGTATAATGATGTTTATTTATACCATTTATGTCACTTCCTTTTAACATTAGGGCCAACCTGACACTTTCTTATTTTGTAATTATTTTCTTTAATTATCTTCAGGGCCTACATGTGCTTCCTTCTTCAATTCACTTTGTTATCTTCAAAAATACATTTCTCCCCAACCATGAGGATCCACGTGACGTGCCACATACCACTGGAAACAACATGATGTATACTATCCATTCACGGGTGTTGTATATGCATGTGCATTGTCCTTCATGTCCAAATACATTTATCAATCTTGCGGTCCAAAACCCGTGACTAGGGTTGACATCAATGACAACAACCAATCTTCCAACAGAGTATATTATTTCTTTCACTTTGGTTGGCTTGTGCTCCCTTACAGATCCAATATCACAGGAACACTGGAGTGGAGCTAGGATGATGACAAGAAGAAGCGATATTTAAACGGTATGCTTTCCATCTCTTGTTAGCTAATAAACTCAATGATTGGAGCTTAGGGAAAGTGTCACATCCTATTCTGTTTTGTTCTATATCTAGGTGGATCTAGGGAGATCTGTTTATGTTTGCATTTATCGATAAGTCCCATAAAAAAATTGGCGACCCCGCTGGGGATCAACCTCCTTTTGATTTTTTTCTTCCCATTTCCCTTTAACCTGCCTTCCTATCATAAATTTCATTCTTTGAGTCTATGCATGATCCATCTAGAGTCCCTAGGTTTAGAAGTTCCTTTAGATATTTTGTCTTTCTTCCAAATTTTTTAAATTTACAGAGATCGTCACATTGTACCTTATTTCCAGTCTGCGACGACCCTGAGATGCCACTCTCTATTTAACCAATCCAGTGCGATGACGTCGCACTGTGCCCTGCTAGTAGACTGTGGCGACCATTGCGCGTCGCAATGTATCCCATACCTAGACTGCGACGACTCCTGTAGGTTTTGATGGAGTGAGTCATTTTATCTTTTACTACCCATATTTTCCTTAGTAGCCTGGGGTGAACTTCCTATGCCCATGATTGATTGATACCTGAGTTTAAAGCTTGCTTGGGGTTGGTTTTTAGTGATTGAAAGTCTTTCTTTGCATTTTGCAATTTTTTTACTTTTCCTCATTGTCACACGGATATAATCTCAGATCCTGATCTAAGTGCTTGTTCGACAAAGGGTCTTTGGTTTGTTTTGATTTTTGGATTCATTTTGTTTGTCAGATTGGTTTTTTATTAAGAAACATTTTTTGCTTGCTTGTGTCAAAAGGTTTTCTTCTCTTTTTCATTTTTGTCTACATTGTGACTTTGATTGGGAATTGTGTTGAGAATGTCTTGATTTTCTTGGATTGCATTTTCCTTCCATTATCACATCTCTGATTTTGTCTTGGAAAGGAAGAATTGAATTTGTTTATTATTTTTTATAATCTCTCATAAGAAAATTTTTACATTCGAAATATTTGAAAAGAGAAGAAATTGGAAAATTTGTAGTTCATGATTGTTTGGAATTGTGTTCACTTAGAATTAAGAAATTGCAATTGATAGCTTGTTGTACTTAAAAAAAAATACCTTCTCCTTACTGTAACTAGAGTTCATTGAATTGAAAATTGCACAATCATCTCTTTTTTCATTTTATTGGGTCAAGGTCACAACATCAATAGTTTCATTTCCATCTCCCTTTTTGAGTAAGCAACAACCTCTAAAACACAGTGTAAATTTAAAATGTATTAGTAACTTTTATTTTCTAGGGATTTTTCCACCAACATTAACTAGGATAGAGATTTGGAATAGGCTGTGAGATACACTCTCCAAATCATCAAAACATACAATAGTATCTTGTGATAGGGAGAGTTCAAATCCAATTTCTACATTTTGTCCTAGGAAGCCCTTCTCACACAAGGGTCAAACCTGAGGTCACATTAAGACTAGCAGAGTTACTCACCCTTCTTTGTTGGTCTTGGTGTAGATTTTGCGTGTATTATTGGGGGTCACTTGAAGGTATACCCACAATTATGAGTGGAAGCCTTTCGAGTTGATTTCGGGCTAGATGCCCTATCAATTGTTTCCCCATGCATCACTATTGTAGTTGGTAACCTTAGTATCCTATGTCTTTAGGGTCTTTACATGAGGTAATTGTGGAAGGGCAAGTATTCACGGTACCTAGAATCGACGTTGTCCAAACTCACTTGGGCTCCTTGGAGGGTATACCCATGTTTATGTGTGGGAGATTGCACTAGGCTGTAAGTCCATTAAGCAAGTAGTCAACGTAACTTTTCCACCCACTTATCCTAGACCCTTCTTGTCTTGATTTTGCGATGTTGGATTTCATCACCAACTAGTGACTTTGAAATAAGAAGGTTTGTTTGCTCAGTTTGATTCCTAGATTTTATTAGTGAGTGTTGTTTGTTTCCTCTAGTCGGCCATAGATTTTCTTCGTTCTTTACTCGGCTAAAGAAACATCGGCCTTCGTCGTTCACGTAGGATGCAAGGGCTACCCCTGGAAGATTTGAAAAGTTACCAACCTTTGCCTCCTAACTCATCGAAAGGCTCTCCTAAGGGAGTAGTCAACAACGAAGTAGCTTCTGAAGTTGGAAGCACACAGTCTTTGGGGGGATTTCGAATCATTTTAGACTCCTTGGAAGAATTTTGGCTTCCTCCAAATCTGGATTTGAGTGTTCTACAAAATCTGCATATACCCCAGGTGAAATCATCTGGAGAAACTGTTATTGTTGATAATATCGAGGTACCTACAAGACATAACATAGGATCTAGAGTAGAAGATACACATTTTCACAGTGAATCTTTTAAGACCCTATCTCACACTGTCGGAACTTATAATCCTAGTTATGTTCCTTTGAAAGTACGTGATTTGTATGGTAACCTAGGAGTGATTCTTGACCAACCTATGGAATGGCAAGTGCCTAAGACATTTGTTACCTATACGGTACCCTTAGACCATTTTACTGGTACTGCTAGTAGTGTCACCACCGTTTCAGACCAGTTGTTGGTCAGTTCTCACTTGATCCTTCCTCTCTAGATGTCCCATTCAATGGTCCCACAAGCTACCACATTTTCTACTGGGAATGTGGTTGTTACCCAAGATCCAATTGGAACACCACTTTCGTCTAGACTAAATCCATCACTTCCCCCTGGGTATAGAGCTCTGAATACTTCTTTTGCTATCCCTACCCAGGTTCCATCCGGAGGTTCTGGAATTTTTTTCCTCCTGGGTATAACGTTGCAAGTTAGTTTGTTCCTAAACATGCCCAGGTACTCTCCAGAGGGCCTTATGTTCCTCCTCCACCTTTGTTGGGAAGGTCTCATCATCTTGGCCCTAATGGCTCCAATCCTCTTGGAGGCACCAGTATTCCTATCACTTTTGTTTTCCAGGTTCTTGTTGGAGGTCAACCTTAAGATGGGGGGGAATCTCAATTTAGGGGAAAACCTCTAATTGGGGCTCAACCTCAACTTGGGGGGCAACCTCAAGTTGGATTCCATAATCCAGTTTATGGACAAAACGCACCTGTGTTACAAACTCCAACTTGGAATCTTCCTTTCCAAGGAAATCTACAACCATCTAGGGGGGGACATCCTCAAGTCAATTCTTTTGTACCCCCTAACCTCGGTCAACCATATCCAGGTTCTTTGAATCCCACTTGGGGTCAAAACTTACAACCTCGTGTTCCTTTCCAAGGGAACATCCCTAATCAACCCAACCCTATGGGCTACATGCCTCAAAACCCTCCCCAACCAAATCTGTCAAGACTGTCTAATTATATGCAAACTGCTTATGGTCCTACTGGTATACCTATGGGGCTTCCCCCTCAGAACTACCAGTTTCCTCAAGTGAACCGAAAGTTTCCTTTCCTGGACACTTTAGATTTCCTTGATCTGTCTAGGATTTTGAATGATCCTATCTTACATTCTCCTTATTGGCCCGTCATACCAACCAAGTTACCGTCCGACATTCTTAAGTTTGACAGTCGAGCAGGAGAAGATCTGAATAACCATGTTATGAATTTTCATATGTGGTGTTCATCCAAATCCTTGATGGATGACTCCATCAGATTACGACTTTTCCAACGAACTCTCATGGGTTCGGTAGCAAAATGGTACATCGAATTACCACGAGGTTTCTTTAATGACTTTAACACCCAGCTATGGAATTTCTGACACATTACCAGTTACCGATTCAATACGAGACAGGAACTGAAATTTTGAGTTCTTTTAAACAATCCTCATCCACTCATATTTACGATCACATCCATGAGTGGAGGAGGAGAAGACATTTGATCAAAGTTCATCTTCCTGATCAACTATTGGCTGAGTGGTTTACCAAATAACTCATTGGACCTATCACTCATGATATCTCCATGGGTGGTTTTGTCACTAAAGAGAAGGCGATTAGTCGTGCTTAGTATCTAGATCTCGTTTATTCACAAATCAGAACACTTTACGATTTGATCCCCGACGCTCCTCGTCCTTCCACAAACCCTACCCCAACACCTCCAACAACTTCTCATGTTGTTGATGGTGTGATCGATACCTTTCATGCTAAATCTTAGTCCACGCACACCGGTCACACCAATCCTAAATCTAATAATTCTAATGCACAAAATACTCCTACTCCTTCTCCTTCCACCGGTAAGACCACTGAAGTTAATTCTATTCAATCTGCACCTACTAGAAAGAATCAAAATAACAAGAAAGGGACATGCAAGAACAAGGAGGACAAGAATAATAGTCCACAATCTGATAAATACAAAATGCAAACTGTTGCTGAGAAAGATAAACATAAAACTCATTACCCATGCCTTATTTGTGGTGAGGATCATTACACGAAAGATTATCCAAGATGCGTCGAAGTTACTAATTTCCTCCAAGGGATCGAAAAACCTCCTACACCTGTCATTTTTTCAAAACCTTTCCATTCTCAGTAGCAAGCCCAACTGGTCATTCATGACCAAGCTTCTCCTTCTACCTCATCTTATGTCCTTATGTGTATTGGTTATTCTAAAAAGAACGAAGTTGCAATCACAACTTGAGCCAAGGATTACTCTCTGTCAAAGGAGAAAGTTGATGATAAACCACCTTCGTTGGTTCAACCTTCTCCCCCAACTTCACCTCCCAATGATCCTCTTCATCTCGAACGACCGGGTCCTGATACAGTTCTTCACCCACCTCCCAAGGGCGTTGTTCAAAATTCTGCATTCAATCCTCACACACGCGTTGCCCAAAACTACAGTATTGTAGAAGATCTTGCACAAGCACCCTCCATGATGTCATCTCTCAAAATCCTCCAAAGTTTCCCTGCTCAAAGGAAGGCACTGTTAAAGTCCATTGGTGGGATTGACCCAACATATACTAATTTAATAATCTTTGACTTGGAAGATCACATTCCAAGGCTTCCTCCTCAGTTAGATTTCAGATCCAAGTTGTCGTTGAAAACAATAATATCTGTAGAACTATTATTGATGAAGGAGCCTTGACTTGCGTCATGTTCGTCACTTGTTGGAAATCCATTGGCTCTCCTACCCTCACCGAATCACACAATACACTTAAGGCCTTTAATGGTATAGGCTTTAAACCCTATAATGTTCTTCTGTTGTTGTTTATTATGTTGGAAGGTAAATTGGTCAATGTTGAGGTTGAGGTCTTCGATGCACCTCTTGATTACAACCTTTTACTTGGCCATTGTTGGATTGATTCCATGCATGCAGTCATGTCTACTCTTTTTCGTATGGTACATTTCCCACACCATGGCCTTCTTTAATTTTGATTCTCGTACTAGCAACGTTCCCTTTATATCGAAGACACTCCCTGGTTACGAGAATGTCGGAGCGGGTCTTTTGAAAGATTCAACTTTGATGGGTACATTTCCAATACCACCACCCGATATTCCCCCTCCTTCTGTTTCCTCTATTAACATGATATCCACCATTTTTCGTGAAACCCCTACATCATATGATCCATGGGTAGTACCTAGCCCTGGTGATTACCCTTGTTCAGATGAAAAGATGCATTTAAGTCTGGTTGAATCTTCTTACCAAGCCATTCAATCAGAAACCCCCTCCTCCGTTTCTCTCTATGATTCATCTCCTAATATGTTTCACATGATTTTTCCTATGGACGAGATGATCATGTCGGTCATGTCTATGGAGGACACCCCCTAGTAAAATGGGCATCATCACTCCATTCTCTTCCTAGAATGTGATACCACAGAGAGTTATCAACGGATTTTGACTTCGTCGACCATTGTTGTTGTTTCTTTCATTCCTGAGTCAACACACGATGTTTTGTACGAAGGGAACTTGAGAAACATTTCACCTACCATACCTCTCGACATTTCCATTAAACCTGGAGTCATGGAGAATGTTCATATCGGGGCCTCATGTTCTACTGATGAGGTCCACATGTATAAATCACTTTTCCAGGAATTCTGCGATGTTTTCACTTGGAGTTGCGAAGAGATGCCAGGAATTGATCATGATATCGTTGTACATGAGATTAAGACATACCCGAATGCTAAACCCATTCAACAACGACTCTGTCTAGTACATCCACACAAGCCTGCTGCTATCAAGCTTGAAGTTGAAAAACTTCTTAAAGATGGATTTGTCTATCCCGTGGCTTTGACTGATTGGGTATCCAATCTAGTTCCGGTGAATAATAAACAAGGTACCATCCACGTTTATGTAGATTACAGGGACATCAATAAGGATTTCCCTAAGGAAGATTACCTGAACCCTTTCGTTGACCATTCTCTTTAATGGATGGTTTCTCCGGCTATATTCAAATTAATATTCTACCTGTGGACCAACACAAGACCGCTTTTATTTTCCCTTGGGAAACCTTTTCCTACTGGAAGTTACCCTTTGGTCTCAAGAACATTGGCACGATCACTCGACACATTTAAGGGCCATTTTTGTACGTTGTCGTTATTACCATATCCGCTTGAACCTGCACAAATGCATTTTTTGTGTGGAGTGTGACCGACTGCTTGGTTTTATTGTGTCGATACAAGGGATTTGAGTAGACCCCTTGAAGGTTGTGGCTATCCTTAATCTACCTCCTCCTTCCACTTTACGCCAACTCCAAATTTTGCAAGGGAAGGCAAATGTTGTACATCGTTTCATCCCCAATTACGTTGAACTGATGAAAGGATTCACTTGGCTACTCAAGAAAGGTTACGAGTTCATATGGGACGACACTGCAAACAAAGCCTTCAAAACTTTGAAACTTTCCTTAACCCATACACCATTATTGTTTCCCATGGACTATAGCTGAGATTACTTCCTCTACTTAGTTTCTTCCAACTCTACCATTTCCATGGTCTTAGTCCAAGAGGATGACTCGCATGATGAACATGTGATATACTATTTGAGTCAAATTCTCATGACTACCGAGACCAAATACCTACATGTGGAGAAATTGGCCTTCCCAGCTATTCAAGTTGTACAACATTTTCGTCATTATATCTTATTATGCAGAACCACTGTTATTTTTTATTGTAACCCTATGCAAGACATCCTTACCCGACAATTTCTAAGGGGTAAGTACTCCAAATGGATAGTGATTCTCCAGGAGTTTGACTTGGAATTCAAACATGCTAAGTCAAAGAAATCTTTGGTTTTCGTCGAACTAATATGTGACCTTCCCTCCACTCAGACAAAAAACGTGGCAAAGGATTCCTTACATGATGAATCCCTTTTTCTGATCAGTTCTGATGACATATGGTACAGAGATATTATTATCTATCTCCAGACTCAAACTTTCTGGCCAGATCTATCTAGTATGGATCGTCGTCGTATACAGTATCAAGCCCGCCAATACATCATTCTTAGTGATACCCTTTATCGTCGTGGTATTGACTCCATTTTTCGACGATGTATTACTTACAATGAAGCTGGGAAAGATTTGAAGGACTGTCACTCTAAAGCATGTGGCGTTCATATGTATGGGTATGCCACTTCCCAAAATATCTTACGAGCGGGTTATTTCTGGCCTTCTTTGTTCAAGGACTACATCACTGTTGTTCAGAAATTCCATGCTTGCCAAACTTATAATAACAAGATAAGATCTCACCTATAGTTTTTGTTGGTCCATTTTCCAAATGGGACATTGACTTCATGACATGTAACCCTCACTCGGTTGGGGGGCATGGATACATCATTGTAGCTATGGATTATTTCACTAAATGGGTCAAGGCGATGATTACATTTGATAACACTGGAAAAACTGCAACAATATTCATATTCAATCACATCATTACTCGGTTTGGTGTCCCTCAAGCTATCATTACTGATCATAGTAGTCATTTTTAGAATTTTATGATATCTGAACTTACTGAAAATTTTGGTCTTCGTCATGAAAACTCAACCCCCTATTATCCACGGGCCAATGGCCAAGTTGAAGAAATCAACACATTTCTCATTACTATGCTTCGACGGATGATAGGAATTCATAAGACAAATTGGCACATGATGCTATTCTTAGCATTCTCGGCCTATCAGACATTCTTTAAGTCTGCCACGAGATTTACACATTTCCAGCTAGTTTATGGTATCGAGGCTATATTGTCGATTGAATGTGAAATATCATCTTTGAAACTGACCATTGAACTTCTCCCCAATACCTCTGCTGAAGAAGAGCGTCTTTTGTATTTAATGCAACTAGACGAAACCCGTCGCGATTCTGCCTTAGTTATTAAGACCTAGAAAAAATGTGTTAAAGCCCAATTGACAAGCATGTCAAGCCACGTGATTTTTTGAAGGTGATCTAGTTCTTCTTTACAAACAGGATCATGATTTTCTAGGGGTCAGTAAATTCAAGGCCATGTGGCGAGGTCCTTACATTGTCAAACGTGTGTTGGAGAAGGGAGCTTATGAGCTAGTTGATTATGATGGAATCCCTTTGAGTGAACCCAGAAATAGGATTTACTTAAAGAAGTACTATGCTTATGTCATTTTTGCATGAGTGCTTGTAATTTTAGTGTATCATACTCTTGTGTGATTTTTCATTGTTTGGTTTTGACCTTTAGCTGCTTACCTTGCATGGTGCTTGGTTTCCATATGTCGGTGTCTTCGCTACCCTATATTGGCTTTGCTAATGGCGCTAGTCTTCACTACCCTACTTAGCATTTGTTGCTTAGGAAATCTTCGCACCTACAGATGAGTTGATTAGCCTACATGGTGTTTGCCTTGGTCGTGCAACTAATAATATCATAAAATACCGTGCATTCATTCAATTATTGACCGACGTCGTGTCATTTGGAATCCGTCATCTTATTGTACGATTCGATTCACAGTTAGTAGTCCTACAGTTGAGTAATGTCTACTCCATTCAAAGTCCTACATTATTAAGGGTATATTTACGAATTCTCCTCTTGGAAAGTCATTTTGATTACAATGAATATCAACACATTCCTAGATGTCTAAATACATTAACAAACGCTTTATCTAATTATGTGTTAGACAGAAATTTGAGAAATTTATAAAATCCAATCACACTTTGTATATACAACAAGTAAGTCGGTAGAAGCCACATATATATATATATATATATATATATAATGATAAAAGTTTTACAAAAGGTGTTTTTTTCCGAAGACCAAAATATCAAAAATATGAAGCACATGGCTTCATATACAAATATAGCATCAAGGATGTTGCTCGCTATAACATGCGACTTCCCATGCTAATTTATGGAGCAATCGACCGATGGAAGCAGATACGCCCACTGTATGGCGTTGATAATGCCTTGGGATATGGTTGATGGAGGCATCTGGGATGTTCATCGTGAGCCCCTCTATATTTTGCTCTAGAATCTCGTAGTCAGCAGCAGTTACTCTTGCTATGTAAGCTCTCTCCCCTCGCTTCTAGATGGGGGATGAACCTAGAGGTCAGTAAGGTCCCACGTCCACATCATCAAAAGAGAATTTGATTAGTCATCGGATAAATAACACATAAAAACATTTTATATTTAAAGATCACAAAAACATTATTAAAACAAAATGTGCTTCTTACCTATGTCACCCCATTGGAAACCCTTAGGAAGAACCAAGTCTGTATCACCTTGGAATTCTAAACTGGCATAAGCATAGTCATCTACCGTAAGCATATGGGTTCTCAACCAATCAAAGAAAACATTGTTATACTTAACGATAGGACCAGTTACATGTCGTGCCATGAGGTCAACCCACCTCTTTATTCTTGGATCCTGTGGGGAATGTATACCCCACTCTACCTGCAAGCATAAATATGGGACCCTCTCTAGGAAGAAGGACACCAAAGTCAAGCCATATCCAAACTGTTTTAGCTCACCACTCTTGCACTTGGTTAACTATTTTTTTCATGCTTCTTAGAACCCCATCACACCAGTTGAAAACTCAAGGCTCCATACATTCCAACGCATACTAGAAATAGCTCTGAAGAGCCATATGGGGAGATGCACTCCCTGCCATGCGTGTGATGGTGTAGACGATAGTCCGTAGAGGTAAGTCATGGACATCCCTAATAACGACCCTGTCTCTATGCTTCTGAGTACCGGGTATGCAATGTTCACTGATATAGTGACTCATAGGCTCGTCACCTCCCCTACTACCTCTCAGCGTGACTCGGGCCCCACAACGAGAAATCTAGTCAAGAAGTAGATATCCTCAATATCTATCGTAAGAATATGATCCCCCACATGGAACGCCTGTTGGTTCACATCCCACATGTGAACTAGGTATTCAAGTAACTTCAACTGGGCCCTCATGCCCTGGATCTTTAAAAAATGTAATAGTCCGTACTGTCGGAGGAAATTTGACGTTCCGGGGTCACTCTCGACAAATAGTCTTCCACCTCATGCTCTCTCTCTTGCCATTCCAAAATTCTCACTGTAGAAAACTTGCAATGGAACATAAAAGAGGGATTAGCATCTTCATCTTCTCCCTTGAAACTTTTTATTGGCATATACATCTCAAAACACTTTTTGAATTGCGCATGTCACAGGATAGGACATTCGTACAGTGCGATGTCATTGCAAGCTAGCCTAAAGGCCACCTGCGATGACCTTGGGTTGTCACATGGCATGATATAGGGCACCTGCGATGACCTCCACGCATGGGTACCCTTGAAAACTCAACCCAAAAAGTCATTTTTAACCAATGAAAAGAAAAAATTGATCCATGAAAAGTTGAAGGAGATGCAAATTAAATGTTCTGTGGAGACCATTCATCGAATGATCAACTGTGCCTTCCGAAATCCACAATGGATATTTGAGGTAAATAGGGAGTTTTGGAACAAATTTTGGGTGGAGTAACAATGGAATAGTGAAATGAAATTTTTACCCATTTTTATTAACTTTTTCACTTTTTCATTTTATTTCATTTTATTTTATATTATTTAATATATTCCTCTTAAACCCTAAAGTTCTAATGACATTGCAAGTGTTTGGTTTTTTGTAGATGAAAAACCTAGGAGTGAGATATTGAACAAGAATATGTCTTTTTGGTTTTCTTTTATACATTTGTCGCATGCACAGATATTTTTAGGGTTTTTCAGGAAAAACTTCAAGCTTAGTTTTTGTTCTTTCTCGTGCTCGTAAATCAATGAGAATGTAACCGAGTATACTTTTTCCTTTTTTTGTACTCGTAATGGTAACACGAAAAACAAAACCTATGTAGTATCCTTTAAGCTCTTTTCATGCTTCATAAAAATGAAAAGATCATCGAGCGACCTTGTTCTTTTCACACTCGTAAAAGTATTTGAAGAAAACATATGATGAGTGGTAGGTTATCACTTTTTCGGTCTCATCATATTAAATTATGAAAAAGGAACATGTGGATTCCTCTTCAAGTGTTTTTCAGACTCTCTAAACATGAAAAACCCTTGAGTTTTCTCTCTTTGGACTCGTTAAACAAGCATTGAAAGACCCATATGGGACTGAACCACTCCTTCTTAGGGTTCGTTAAATATACTTCGAGGGACTCATCCGAAGGATGAGCTTACATCAACAAGCATATGTTATCCTCCTCAAGCTTGTGTAAAAATAAAGAGGTACTCGTCAGAAATGGTGGGGGAAATTTTGGAAAACAAATGTGTCTTTCTGTCCGTTTTAGTGGCAGTAATAGTTGCTCTTGAACATGACACCCCCTTTTGTCATTGAACTCGGGTTGGGAAATCCATTTGTCTCTCATTTGACCATCCACTGTTGATACTAAGAGGGGGGTGAATCAGTATCAAGTACAATTTAAAACCTTTTTCAACTTATACTTAAACCATTCAACTATATCCAATGAGCAATGAACAATAGTATAAGAGCTACACCAATACACCACAATACACCATGCACAA
>ML782821.1:329331-342544 GCA_009831015.1 Picea engelmannii
AAATGGATTATAATTTATGTTGATCGGTCTACAAACATTTCCATATCTACTAGTTTCACCATTCATGTAGCTTGCATAGTCATTCCTTTCATTGATTCTACAATTGATTGCCTTATGTCCAAAATTTCCACAAGTATAACAATGTCCAAGAAAGAAATTTTGATACCTGGGAGTAAGTGATATTCTTTGTGGTGTGGTCCATCTGGGTTCACGATCTATTCTTATGTAGTTTCCTTCATAATTATTTCTTTCATACCTAATGGGAGAGGATGTTCTTGATGTCTCATTCCTTCTGAATTCTAGTCTTCTATCTTGTTGTTCAACTTGTTCTAGAGTGTTGGTTTCATCATTTTCACTTTCCTTCTCTTGTTTTGTTGTCTTCAAAATGTCATTATATCCTATTCATGTCTTGTCATTTGGAGATCTTTGATTGCTAAGGATCTCATCTAATTTTTTAGTGCTTTTTTCAAACTTCTTCAACTTTTATGTTGTCAATAGTAGCTCCCCTTTTGTGTGATCCAATTCTTC
Source organism: Picea engelmannii (assembly GCA_009831015.1). NCBI lineage: Eukaryota > Viridiplantae > Streptophyta > Pinopsida > Pinales > Pinaceae > Picea > Picea engelmannii. The sequence continues at coordinate 329,860 of ML782821.1, forward strand.
TTTCAATTTCTCATAATATTCTAATTGTTCCTTCAAGATATTAATGGTCTTTTCAAGCTTGTAATTCTCTTCTTCACAACTACTCAATTCACCTTTTAGTATTATGTTTGTGTTTCTAAGCTTGTTATTTTCAGTTTCAACATGCTTCAACTTTTCAAGATTCTCATCTTCTTGTTCACTGTCTGCATTGTCTTTGTATCCCCAAAAGGAATCAAGGTTGGTTTCTTCGTCTGAATCTTCTTCACAAATGATTTCTTCTTCTTTAGAATTATTGTGATCATCATCCTGGGTTTCTTGGGTTATGAAGAGGAATTCTCCTCCATCATTATCTTCTTCATCACTCTCTTCTGAGGAGATGCCATCATCCTTGGATTAGAAGATCTTTTTATTGTTGAGACTTCTCTTTTTATAGTAGCATTTTTCAACAATATGTCCTATTCTACCATAGTTAAAGCATTTGAGAGGAGACTTACCTTTGTATCTTCCACTTCCCTTCGAAAACCTTCTTACAATTTTTTTTATTTCTTCATCAAGGTCATTATCCTTGTCTTTTGTCTTCTTTATGTCTTTAAAGGCTACTTCATTGTTTCGCTGGTTACTTTCTGTACATGTTCTCATTTCATATGCTATAAGAGAGGCATGTAATTCATCCATTGTCATTTTGGTCAAGTCCCTAGTTTCTTCAATGGTGAAGACCTTAGCATCATACTTCAAGAGAAGTCATCTAAACACAACTGAGTACAAAATGTCTACTTTTTGTACATTTGGGATTACATAGCCATTTACAACTGAGTACCAAATGTCTACTCCCAAAGCCGTTAGGTAAGTTTTCACGCTATCACTCCAGTATGCATAATTTCTTCCATCAAATTTTTGAATCCCATTTGAAATGTGATCATGGCCATCCATCTCTGCTCAGGATTTTCCTTCTAGTGGTTAAATTGTTCTGAAGGCAACCTACTCTGATACCAATTGTTGATACTTAGAGGGGGTTGAATCGGTATCAAGTACAATTTAAAACATTTTTCAAAGTATACTTAAACCATTCAACTATATCCAATGAGCAATGAACAATAGTATAATACTTACACCAATACACCACAATACACCATGCACAATATATGAGAAATAATCAATAGTTATTGTTCAAGGGAAGTAATGACTTTCAAAGGGAGATACAACTTCCAAATGTAAAGGGAGGGATAAACCTCCAAGAGGAAGATACAATCCTCCAATATCAATATAGGATTTAACTCCATCCTTTCCCCTGCCTTCCACCCAATAATATATGAGAGATAATAAAACTTTACATTAAATCATCACCATCAACCAACCATCACATAGAACCTGATAATGCTTCCTGAGACTTCTTCAATTTATGAAATTATTCAATTCTTGGAATAATATGAATCTATATATAATATTACTCAATGTATTCTCTTAAAATTATCCAAGTTTCACTCCTTGAATCCTCCCTAAAAATAAGTTATAGAGAGAATGGTAGACTTTGTTGAATTTTGGTTTATTCAGGTTACCTAACTTGTACAGATTTCCCTGCGCTCAATATTTAACATCAGATTATGAAACTCTCAAAAAAGAAACTACAATCCATACTCTATCCAATGAAATTTGTCCCGCTTCATTTGGATTCTCTATGAAGAAGTTATGACTATTTTATCCGAAACACTTGTTTATTGACTAACTTCAGGACTGGTCAAAAACCCTATCTTCCACAGAGTGTATCTCCATAATTATAACGAATCAAGAGATGAAACATTTACCACGGGTACCTTGATATGTCTTCTCAATACCATATCAATTTCACTATTTTAATCGTTCTATAAAGAAAGTTATAGAGAAAATGGTAAGATGACCTGAAAATAACATACCTTAGAACACATCACCAAAAGACTTCATCCTCCCTTGAAATCCGACCTTCTTTACTTCTAATTTCCTTTGAAATTCGACTTGTGTATCAAATGAATGTATAATGATATTTATTTATACCATTTATGTCACTTCCTTTTAACATTAGGGATGACCTGACACTTTCTTATTTTGTAATTATGTTTCTTAATTATCTTCAGGGCCTACATGTACTTCCTTCTTCAATTCACTTTGTCATCTTCAAAAATTCATTTCTCCTCAACCATGAGGATTCACGTGATGTGCCACATACCACCAGAAACAACATGATTTATACTATCCATCCATGTGTGTTGTATATGCATGTTCATTTTCCTTCATGTCCAAATACCTTCATCAATCTTGCGGTCCAAAACCCATGACTAGGGTTGACATCAATGACAACAACTAATATTCCAACATCCACATGTCTGTATGTTGGGTCCTCCTTGATTAAATGTTGTCAATACCATTCTTGTGTCATTCATATGTTCAAGAGAAGTCCAGCCTTAATAAGCCTCCTATTGAGTCGACCATCTGTAGTTGTAAATCTTCTACCATGTCAGCCTTCCCTATGTCATTTCCAAATCATTTCATGCTCTGATCTGCCTCAAATATGTTATGCATTTCATGTCATTTATGGGGGGTATATAAAGGAACTCCTATGACGATTCTTTTCTGGTCAACTTCAACTCATTATCCAGGAAAAAGACTTAGAAATTGTTCAGTACCTTAGAGCCTGCATGCCTTAATGGCAGGTTTCTTCGCTTTCAACAATGGGTTCACATCATTGACCCCGGATTAGGAGATTCCATCGAGTGTTCAACTTCAGCTCATTTATTTGCATTTTTTGGATTGTATTGGAGTACCTTGGGATTCATTGACATCAATGGTGATTTCCCTCGCACTTGTTAACGGTTTTCATTAATGATCGGTAATCAAGTGGTTTCTACCATGTCTGACTTTAGCACATGTAATCGCATGGTAAAATTCATACTTAAGGACAACGAAAATGAAGACCCTAGATCACACCATTCTGGTCCAGGTTGCAACGAAGTATTCATGATTTGTATTGAAACATAGATCCACTTTGTATGTCTCATGGCTATGTCCGAATTTGAGTCATTTTAGCACATAGATCCACAGTGTATTATGGGTGGCTATGTCGATTTTACATTGACATGGATCCACAGTGTATATTTGGTGGCCATGACTCATTTGACATTTTTTAATCTAAGTATGGGAATGCCTACCTCGAACAATGGTATATTATTATGTTGATTCTTGATTGTTTTTAGGTTCCCAACTGATGCGCTCTTTGTTTTCGATACACACATTATACAAAGTATTTCAGTTGTCACGAGTTCCAGTATCATACTTTGGGGGGAATTCCATTACACATTATTTTGGCCATCTTATTGATCCATTGACAACATGTGTGCATGTTCCCAAAATATCCTTTCTTCATGAGGAAAGTGACTGACTTTCTCTTCTCAAAAACCATGTTAAGGAAGTTCGTCGCAGGCTGCACCATAAGAAGGGTGCGACGATGCCTAGTCGTCGCCCTCTTCTCTAAAGATAGGTTGTGATGTCTCCACAAGCTTCCCTAAAGCTACAGTGCAATCATGTAAAATGACCAAGAAAAATTCGAGCTTCACAAAATTTATAGAAGGGGATCTTCTAGATGATGAGGTGGCATCTATATGGTTGGGATCCTACTCGCTTCTCTGATTTGGTGGGATCATCCTAATATCTTTAACCATCTCTCTTTCCCCTATAGAAAGAGGGAATTTTCATGGAAAAGGCTAAGGTTAATGAAGGTTGAATAGGCTAATATTGTATGGAGAGTTATGCATTGGATCATTCTTGAGAGCCTCATTTCAGTTCATCAAGTCATTGTGGATCTCCTTCATTCATGTTTGGAGAAAGTGTGTGTGTTGGAGAAAAGGGTCATTAGAAGGGGACCTTGCGACATGAAGGCTTTGGTTGTAATCTCCACTTTCATTATTATATGATATAATGATATGTTTCTTTCCCATAAAACTCGTCTCGTTTTATTGTATGATTCCTTGATCACATGCATAGGTTCTCGTTGAGTATATTATTGCTTTCACTTTAGTTGGCTTGTGTTCCCTTCCAGATCCAATATCACAGGAGCACTGGAGTGGAGCTAGGACGATGACAAGAGGAAGCGATATTTAAAAGGTATGTTTCTCATCTCTTGTTAGATAATAAACTCAATTATTAGAGCTTAGGGAAAGCGTCATATCATGTTTTGTTTTGTTCTAGATCTAAGTGGATCTAGGAAGATCTGTTTATGTCTGCATTTACAAATAAGTCCCATAACAACAATAGGCTGCTACATGAATTCATTACAGGTCAATTCCTTCCCTTGGATGTATCCATGCGCAACAAGCAAGCGCCAATGCATGAAATGCAAAAAACTATTGTGTCACTGATTGAGGCGGATATCAGAAATGGTCCTAGTCTGATTGCATTGTATTATAGCTTTGGGAATAATAATCATTCTAACACCTTTTGGAAAAGAGACATAAATTCTTATCTTTCAAAGAACAACAGGCCTTTATCATTATCAGCATCAACACACCTAAATATACCCAGAGTAGTTGTTGCATCAAGTATGTCCAAGCTTACAGACAATGTTGAGAATAAGATACATGTTGAGGCACACCAGATGCATCAAATGTCTGAAGAACAATTAAGAAGTATGTTTGATTTCAAAGGTGGTATCCAAGTTTTCAAATCATGTGAAGCAACGCTATGCATTTATTACCAAGAATCAAAGTCAAGGATTTGCAGAGAACCAGTGATGATGGTCAGTAGTAAATTTTGCAGGGAAACATAGATAATGTACTCTGTAAAATGAGCAAAGTGAAAATCTTAAAAGAAGAATTGTAAATTTTCAAGGATGGCAACTGATTCAATAGTTTCCAAAGCTTATCCAAGGCATATTTGTCATCCTTTACATGTTTCATAATTAGCACACAAAGAGAATCGAAGGAAAAGATCAATTCAAGTTTGGTCAAAAGAAACTAAATCCACTTCAGAGTTGGTAGATCTTGTGCCTGATTTTGAGCTATGAACAAGGTACATTTTCCATATTTGTCCCAGGATATCAGGCAGACAAATAAAAAACAGAAAATCAAGCCCAAATTCCTAGAAAATTTTGAGGGCATTCAAATCAGCATTCCAAAAACTTTGCAGCAAATTCCAAATTTAGTTTATTTTGAGATTATTAACTATTTTTCTTTTCTAGCAAATCATTAGATAGTGAGGATTGGTATTTTTATTATTTAAGTTATCATTTGTAAGGAAGAGAGGGGATTTTTAGTCTGAGGGACTAAGAGTGAGTTGTAGAGAGGTTTGATCTCTGTAATTGGAATTTCATGTACTATTTTGAAAAAAAAAATGTCCACCAGAATTCTATGTAAGGATTTCAGCTAATAATAAAGTGTATGGTCAATTTGTTCTCTTATTTCTGTGTAAATCGTTTTCTTTTTCTTCTACTGGAATATGCTATATTACTATAGGATATATGTATGCATTTCCTGTGTTGAGAGGGTTGTAGTGCAAGGTATGTTGTACTCTTTTCCACATACTTATTTGAGTCTTTAATTCATATTTAGAAAGGGTTTCTAAATACTGAGTTATTCCTCCATTGTTAGATATATTAGAGATCGGGGTGTTCTTTGACTGTATTATAGTTTGGTTTCCTCACATTGCCTCATTTCACTTATTTACAACATTATCATTGATCTAAGCTCTATTAGCCTGATCTACTGCACATAGAAAGTTGGCACAAAGAGCCTAATACTAAACCTTTTTGAAGCCAATTGTTGATCCTACCACTCTCAAAGTTTTCCCAAACCTTTTCCTAAAACCAATTAAATCAAGATGTGCTAGGCTTGATGCAATAGCAGTCTTGAGTTGAATTCTAGCGCTAACAGCCACTAAAAATGTTTCTGTAGAATGGCCACAGTTTTCTCCATGCCAAAATGTCATGTCATCCGAATACAGTGAGCCTCCCAAATCATCTTTGCATGCTCAATTGCAAGAACACAGAGGTGGACCAGATGGCATAACACTACGTCCTGAATGTGAAAAATAGTGACATTCATGCATGTACCCAAGAGATAATAGGTGGTGACGAAGTAAGGAATGGAGCACGGTGGTGAGTGCAGCCATGGGAGGTCAACTGAGGCAGTCATCGACACAATTTTTTCTCCCTATCTTATACTTGATGTTGATATGGAACTATTGCAGGTATGTGGACCACTTCTGATGGCGTTCGTTCTGCAACTTCCCTAGTTTCTGTATGAACTAAAGAGGCTTGTGATCAGTGTGGATGATTATCTTCTTTCCCATAATGTAATTTTTCCATTGATGGAAGGCTTGTACAATGGAATACATTTCCTTGTCATAGGTGAGGTATTTTCAGATAGTATATGAGAGTGTCTCACTATGGTATGCTATCGAATGACTATGTTGTAGGGATGATTTTAAGGATGGAAACTTATATTAAAATGTAGAAACTTGGGCTAATATTACTAGTCCTTAATATGCAAAATGTAAAATGTTTGGCGATAGTTTTGTAAAAATATTCAAATTTCTAAGAATTTTATATAGTTTCTATAAAATTTTAGCGATTTTTAAGGTTAAATAATTTTATTCTATGGAATTTGGGCGAATCATTTTTAGAAAAAATGGAAATTGGGGAATATGTTTTTGGGAAAAAACATGGAAAATTGGCCCAGTGGAGAAATTTAGCCCCTAAAATCGTCTATGATGTGTTGAGTGAGAACTGCACTTACAACATAGTCGGATGCATCAGTCTCAATCTCAAACGACTGTTATAGATAGGGTAAGGAGAGTATCGGAGTTGAGCATAAGAAATGCTTCAGATCATTAAATGCTCATTGTTGTGCCTTACCCCATGCAAACTTTTCCTTTCCACCACCACCCTTGGTCACTTGGATGAGGGCCCATGCAATATGGGAAAATCCCAACTCGAACTGTCGGTAGAAGTTGGAAAGTCCCAAGAAGCTCCAAAGATCAGTTAGTGCGTTCTGGGATGGCCAGTCAGAGATGTCTTGGATATTAGTTGGATCCACATGTACCCCATGTTCATCAATAATTTAGCCCAATTATGGGACCCTGTTCATGCCAAAGGATCATTTTTCCAAGTTGGCATATATCTTGTGTTGTCAGAGAGTGCTCAAAACCTATTTAATATGTTGCATGTGTTCCTCCCAAGTTTTGTTGAATATGTTTCATGTGCTCCTCCCAAGTTCTGTTGAAGATGAGGATGGCATCCAGATATACCACCACAAAAGAGTTGGTGAAGGGTCTCAATACATCATCCATCAACCTCATGAAAGTTGTTGGTGCATTTGTTAGGCCAAAGGGCATGACCATCCATTCGAAGAGGCCTTCTTTAGATTTGAAAGTTGTCTTCCATACATCAGTTGGTTCAATAGGAACCTTGTGGTAGCTATAATTTAGGTCAATCTTGTTGAAGAACTTGGCCCCCTTGAGTTGGTAAAGGAGGTCATCAATTCAGGGAATTGGGTATCGGTTCCTCACTATGATATTGTTTAATGCTCTGTAATCAATGCAAAGCCACCAGATCTCGTCTTTCTTCTGTATCAGTACAATCAGGCTTCCGTAAGGGGAGGAGTTGGGTCTGATGTGCCCCTTTTGAAGCAACTCTTGGATCTGATGCTTTATTTCATCATTTTCCATCAACGAGCGATGATAAACTAGTCCATTAGGAAGAGGTGCATCAGGGGTTAGATCAATTGGATTCTTGACTTGGAAATGTGTAATATTCCAGATATAAAATAGTATGCAGAACAGAAATAATTAGCTAGAAATGGCATATGAACAACAATATAACCATAAAAACACCACAATAATACCAAAATGATACCAGAATAACACCAAAAAGAGAACTTTGATTAATAAGAGAAATTTTCACTTGCTTCTTTGAGGGGGAGACCTCTAGCAGAGTAAATATTTATTACAATAATATTCAAGACAAAATTTCTCATACCCTCGATGTTGGATTAATGAGAGGGGGGGTGAATCAGTAATAGAGAAATTTAATCCTTTTTAACCATATAATCCAAGTGTTATATCAATGTAGATTTATCATCTAATAACTTCAGAGTAAATAAGAAATGAAAAAATCAACAATCATACACATACAAAGTACACCATTGTTTTATGTGGAAACCCAAAGTGGGAGAAAAACACAGAATGTTTTTTCTTACATGTCTTGAAGAATTATATCCATTGGAAGCACCAACTTCCTTTGCTTTCCAGCTGCAACTGGAAGGAGGCTCCAACCCCCTTGTTTCTTAGGATACAACCTGAAGGAAGATCCAACTCCCCTTTTCTCTATCTACAACCAGAAAGAGGTTACAACCCCCTATGTTCTCCAACTACAACCGAAAGGTGGCTACAACCACCTGTCCTTGCCCCATCCAACCGCCCTGAAGTAGAAGTAGAATGATGGAACCACTATCACACTATCACTATGAGATATATCGATGTAAACCTGTACCAATAAACCTCAACCATGCATCAACCATGCATCAACATGTACCTCAACCTGTAATCAACATGTACCATAAACAAGTGCATCAACCATGCACCAACCTGTACCAAACAACTTGTAATCAACATGTACCATAAAAAAGTGCATCCAAACATGTACCAAGTATGTAACAATCATGTGTCTACTACTCATCAACTATGACTCATCAATATGTACCAACATCATCAACTATACACCTCATGTATGTGTCAACTCATCAACTACTTGTCTCAACCATGTACCCAACATGTACCTTAACCAAAATCCCTCATCAATTTCATCATCCAAATATGATTTGTAACTCTGTAATAGACCTGGTGTATATGATCACATACCTGCAAACCTTCCTTAACTTTGACAATAAGAGACTAACATTTTCATCAAACTTTTCTTTAGTCTCACATGACTAGTTTTGGATTAGTCAACAACCCTAACTTTAAATAATCATAATTATGTACCTGTAATGAATAAATATCGTAAACTAATACAAAATGTTCTTCAGTGTGTTTTATGCAATTCCTCCATGTTTCACTACTTGGAACCTCTCAGAAAAGGAGTTGTAGCAAAAAAGGCATACCTTGTTGAATTCTAGTTTATTTTGGAGAGAGACCTTGTAGAGCGTTCCCCACACATAATATTTGTTGAATCAATATGAAAATGTTACACATCATACTACATATTATACTATAACCAAAACATTTGGTCTTACTGAATTTGGATCTGTTATGAGTATTTTATGGCGTTTTTACCCGAAATGCTTGTTTTAGACTAGTTTCAGGACTAGCCACAAACCCTATTTTCCACGGAGTGTAACTCGAAAAATAAAATGATACAAAAGATGAATGTTTTACCACAGATACTTGGATATGTTTCCTCAATTTCATATCAATTTCATGGTCAGAATCATTCTAGAAAAAAATTTATTGCGAAAATGGTGAGATGACCTGTAAATAACATACCTTGGAAAACATCCTCAAAAGAATTTATCATCCCTTGAATTCCGGAATTCTTTTCTTCACCTTCCCTCTGAAATTCAGCTTAGATATCCTTTGGTTACCTCAGTCACCTATAGATATTAAATATGCTAAAGTGTGATGTGAAATGAGAGAATATTGCCTCTTATTTATACTCTTCATCTTCTAGGTCACTTAAACCATTTCTAGGTCACTTAACCCATTTATAGGTCACTTAACCTATTTTCCTCATTTTCAGGGTTAACCACTTTCCATAATTAGAAATTTATCCATTACTTTATCATTTAAATATTCCTCCTTGACTTTGTCACCTCACTTTATCATTTAAATAATCTTCTTTGCTTTTGTCACTTCACTTTATTATTTAAATAATCCTTCTTGACTTTGCCACTTTACTTTATCATTTAAATAATAATTTCCTTTGCAATCTCTTTGACTTCTTTGACCTTTTGGGGCTTCAAGCCAACATATGAGGGTCCTCCAACTTCGTAAGGCCATAACTCTCAAACTGTGAGAAGTTATGTGACGTTCTGCATACCACCAGAAATGGCATGGCGTGTACTGTCCATATAGAATAATATTACCTTCAAATATATTAAAACTCATACCATTATACATGAAACAACCTTGGTTCCATTACCCAAACCTTTGTGCTACTTGAATTCGCTACCGGACTTTCTTCAAGGGTTGACATCAATGACAACCAACCTTAATCAACAATCCCCCCCTTTGGCATTGATGGAAAAAATATGATGCAATATTGCAATACTGAATTCATATCACTCATGCTTCCCCTAGAACCATGCCTCTATCCTCTGCATCTCTGTGACCATTTCTCCCCCTAGAATTATGCCTTCGTCCTTTGCATCAGATGAATCTTTCCCCCTTTTTCATCAATGGCAAAGGTATCTTTCCATCCGAGGTTGCTCCCCCTGACTGAATTGTCATGTTTTTGGTGCTTCCTCGTGTACATCTAAGACATATAAGATAAGCATTCAAAAGAATTCATTTTGGAGTAGAAATAACTCTGAGTCTATGGAGAAGATACTCAAAGGTTTCCCATGGAAGTGGTTTTGTAAAGATGTCTTCCACTTGTTCTTTTGTGCCCACATATTCAACTCTAATGTTCTTTTCCGCAACATGTTCCCGTAGAAAGTGATACTTGATTGGAATGTGCTTCATCTTGGAGTGCATCACCGGGTTCTTTGAGATACTGATGGTGCTTGTATTATCACAATAGATTGGAATGGGCTCATCATACTCAACCTATATATATGTCAAAGTTTGTTTCATCCAAAGAACCTATGTACAACATGTTGTTGCTGTTGTTATCACTCCAAGAAACCCTCTGTGGTTGCAGACTAGAGGTGCTTGGTAACTTAAGAAATTAATGTTTTTGTGTTTTGTAGATTTGGATCAATGGGATAACTCAATATAGTTTATGGCATTCAAACATGACAATGATAAACAAATGGACAGTGCTCTCAATAATTGATTAATCAGCAGATAGCTTTAAGGTGGATGGAGAATGAATTGTAACTAAACCAATGAAAAGCAGGGTCTAAGAGACAATGAAGAAACTATTTATCAAGCTGTGAGCCAAACAATGAGATAACAGTCATTCAAGGCTAGATAACTCAGATAAAAGTACAGAAAGAAAATATGGAGAACTGACAATCAAAAATGAGAGAAACCTGTGATTTGCATTAGCATGAAATTTTTGAATACAATAGCTAATCTTCTATCCAAAATCGAACCCTTGTTTGATATCAAAACAGGCCTTTATAGCCTTTACAAAATGGTTACACAGATCCTAAAAACATGGATCTGTCTTTTAATAAAACAGTTCTATTCTACTTAAACAACTATAAAAATAAAGTCTTCAATAACAGAACTGAGTATTCGAATCATCTTCAGCATACAAAAATCATCATTTGGTTCTTGCAGCTCCAGCATCTGCGATGTAGTGAGGCAGAGTGACACCTGTGCATGACTGTTCCATTTCCCCAATATTTATGGTTGAGTTTTAGGATATGGTATTGAGAACGTATCCCAAATTCCTCGAATACCTGAGCTTGAATCTTTTTGCATGCAATTTAATGATCCATTGATGCGCTGGCATGCCTTCAAAATAATCTGGAAACCAATTGTTGCGATTTTGTCCCCAAAATCTGGTTGCAGAGCTTTCAATAGCGCGACCGTTTAAACAACTTTCACAGGTTAGCTGTTGAAAGCTATCACTTTCAACAGCTAACGGGTAACAAAATAATAGCATGGTGCTGTTGAAAGTCGCGATATGCACAAAAAAGAGCTTTTTGCCTTCAAAATTTATTTCAAACTGAAATCAATTGACGTCTAACCTTTCACCTTGCATATTGACCGCCACCTGAGCGAGAACTTGCAGGTCTGGATGAGACCTTTGTTTTAGCTTTTGTTTCAATCCTCTGAGTCGCCTTTTGAGATGTCGGGCAAGCAATTTTAGTCTGTTGCAGTTGTTGATGAGCTTTTCCTTCTTCTTTTTCTCTTTAACGCTCTCCTTGGCCAACTTTTTGAATGCTGCATTCGTTTGGGCAAAGTTGTCAGACAACCCTTTATATCTGTCTTTAATTACTCGCTCCAGAACTTCCTGTTGAGCAATTACCTCCTTGAGGTGTTTTATTCTCTGGGCTTTATTTGGCCTAGGTTTCTTTGACGATTCTCCTTGCTCTGTTTGACTTGTTGTTTCAAATTTTTGAGCACATTCTACATATTGTTCAGAGCCTTTGATGACAGGGCACTGACCATCCTGTTCAGACTCTGAATCTGAGTAGGGTAAATTGAGAATGTTTTTGCCCGTACTCTGTGCTATAGGGTGTCCTGAGTCTTGCTGAATAGTCGGCTCTGTAGCCTGTTCAAAATTCACTTTCCTTTTCAAACTGTGAGGTTTTACCCCTGATACCTTGTCTTCTGAAGGTGCTGGTATGGCCTTTCTTCTCCTTATGCTGCTCTGAGGAGAGGCTTTCTTCCTTGATCCTGCCATCTGTTCAATTGCAGATTGATTTTGGATCTCGAAACCTTCCCAGAATAGGAAGTGTTCCCAACTTCTCCCCTGCTGCTTTAATTCTTGTAGAATAATGAGTTTTATGAGTCCTAAATGACAGAGAGTCGACTTAATGCTCAAAGGTCGAGCTCTAATTCTATTGCAGAC
>ML782821.1:343307-363855 GCA_009831015.1 Picea engelmannii
CATATCCTGGTACACAAGCTTGAACTTCCATGATTGCCCGCTTACACCAGCGCATGTCTCGGATCTTGTTGTGACATGGGGGTGATCACCCCATCATTTCGTGCATGCGTGGATAATGAGCACGAGATTCGTGCTTCATGTAGCTATGGTGTTTGGAGAACATTCTTGCCATCACGCTCGCTTGCCACTTTCATCAGCACGCGAACTCTTCGGAAACCCCTGTTAGCTGCGGAAAGTGAATACTTTCCACAGCGCACCGTTTGATAGGAAACTCACCTTAGCTGCGGAAAGCAAAACCACATACCACATCATTTGAAAAACGTTCCTTAGCGCGAAAATAGGTACTTTCCACAGCGTGCCACGTGTGAGCAGTCTGTCAAACCTTTCGCGCTTTGTCACTTTCCACAGCGCTTTGAACTGATGAAACGACGTCCTTTGTTGTTGAAAGCTATCGCTTTCCACAGCGCACAATGAATTTTTTGAAAAGACGTTAGCTGTGGAAAGTAAAAATTACATTTTTGAAGGAGAAGACTTTATGGATCGATTATTTCCTAAGACACACCAAAGCCAAAAAATTTCTCAGCTATTAAAAACTCAAAAATGACTTGAAGACACTAACTAAAACTATGGTAACAACCCAAAACTCGGCCAAAAAGACGGTTTCATATTGGGAGTTAACATTTGGCTCCAACTGGGATGGGCATCTCCCTGTGAGGTGACCAAGAACCTAGCTAGACTCAGTAGCCTTATTGAAATCTGAAAACTAGTCTCTAGTGCCATTGGGCATGGAGTTATTTGAATGACAAAGCAAAGAAAACAGAACTGAAAAGAAATATGTACAAATAGAACCTGGCTTCACGAGAAGCCTTATGAAAAATAAATCCTCAGGAAACGCCCGTTGAAAGGGCCCCCTGAAACTGGCTCGCCTGAAAGATTTTGAAGAACGAAGGTGTTATTCTGCTGCACCTCTGCAATCACAAAAGGACCTGTCCAAAGAGCCTCAAACTTTCCGTGCTTGCCTTTCTCCTGCCGTGCTGCATCCCACTTCAAAACCATGTCCCCTGCTTTGAAAACATCTGATTTAACCTTCTTGTCGAAATTTCACTTGATCATCTGCTGATGCAATTCAGTTCTTTCCAAGAGATGCTCTCTATCTTGCTGCAGCTGTACCAAATCATGCATCCTCCTAGTTAGATCATTTGGTTCCTCATCTGTTTCCTGTAAGAATTTCGCAACTGGTAATGCAAGCTGAATAGGAAATATGGCCTCAGTACCATATACCAGCTTGAAAGGAGATGTACCAATTGATTTTTTGCATGTTACCCTGTCAGCCCACAATGTGAACTTTAATTTGGAATCCCAACCTCTAACATTCTGTTCAAGCAGCTTCTGTATGATTATGACCAAGCTCTTGTTTGATGATTCAGCTAGACCATTCCCTTGCGGGTAGTAGGTTGTGGAATGTATCAGCTGAATTCCCAGCTCTTCACACAACTTTACCAAATGTTTATCTTTGAATGCTGCAACGTTATCAGCGACCAATCTTTTGGGACAGCCAAATCTGGCGAATATATTCTCCTGCAGAAAATTTATGATGCAGTGTGATTGGCATTCCGGGTGGGAATAGCCTCAATCCACTTTGTAAAGTAATCGGTGGCAACCAGAATCCACCGATGTTGTCCACTAGAAGGAGGATGAATTTCGCCTATGAAGTCTAGGCCCCATTGCTGAAAAGGTCCTGTAACCACTATAGGTTTGAGAGGAAGGGACTTCAATTGTTTTTTACCTTCAAATATCTGACATTTGTCGCATGTTTTCACAAATTCATAAACATCTGAAAATAAGGATGGCCAATAGTAACCTGATCTCAAGATTTTATGGGCTGTGGTTTTCCAATAGTGGTGTCCTCCACACTCACTATCGTGAAATTCATGTATGATCTTAGCTGCTTCAGTCCACTTTATCTCAGCATCTTTCCTCAACATAGCAGTAATGTTCTTTGTGAGTTCAGCAAAATTCCCTATGAATCTTCTGACAAAATTAATGGTTCCAAGAAAAGACTAAATGTCTTTTTTCGATCTTGGAAGGGACAGATTTCTGATTGCTTGTACCCTCTTTGGATCAATCTTAACACCTTCCTCGGAAACAATATGCCCGAGAAGTTTTCCCTCTTTAAGTGAAAAATTAGACTTTTTAGGATTAAGGGAGATACCATACCTCCGACACTTCAGAAATATCTTCCTCAGATGTTGCAGATGAAGTTCGTGGCTGCTCGAGAAGACAGTAATATCGTCAAGATAAATCAAGACAAACTTATCTTTCTCACCAATGAAAGCAATGTCCATTGCTCTTTGGAACGTCTCCCCTGCATTCATCAGGCCGAAAGGCATCTTTTCATACATGAACGTGCCCCATGGAGTGGTGAAGGCAGTTTTCTCTTTGTCTTCCGGATGGACAGTAATCTGATTGTACCCGGAGAATCCATCAATAAAAGACATTACCTTCGATCCTGACACCTTCTGCAACATATGCTCCATCTTAGGTAGAGGGTAATTGTCTTTTCTGGAGCATTTGTTCAGATTTCTGAAGTCGACGCAAAGTCTAATTTCTCCGTTCTTCTTCCTGACTGGCACAAGATTAGCAATCCACTCTGAGTACCTGAGAGGGATGATGATATGGGCGTCCAGCAGCTTCTTAATTTCTTTCTCCATCGTGGGAAGTAGCAGAGGATTGAACGATCTCAGCTTTTGACGGAATGGTTTAGTATCTTTATTCAAGGGAATTTTGTGTTGGATCACTTCTGTGTCGAAGGTTTTCAGATCATCATACTGCCAAGCAAAGATGTCTGAAAATTCCTTCAGCAGTTTACCATAATCGTCCTTTTGTTTATCAGATAATGAGAGGCCAAGTTGACATGTCTGGGGTCTTGTTCACTAGCCACGTTATATTTAAAGACATCTGATTCTTTTTCTGCACTTTGCAATTTGACAGCCACATCATTGTTGTCAAAGAGCCTCTCCAAAGGGACCAGGCCTTTAGGAATTCTATTTGTGGACAGCTGAATTATCTCGTGAGCTGCGATTTTGCTCTTGAGCTTTGGCTGCTCAACTTCATCATGTTCGTTGTCTTGGTCAATTTGCAGCTCTGCAAACTCATCGACTACTGTAAGGAACCTGGTGAGTTCAGCATCATCCTCAAAAACTTTCCAAAATTTCACGTTGTCAGGAAGAGAAGGCCTATGTTTGACTTGAATTTCATAAGACAGTTTTTGAGGCAAAGGGGGAATGAATGCACATGCTGATACAGCCAGTGAATCAGCCACCTCATTAATGGCTCTAGGCACAAATGTGATTTTGAAATCTGCAAAACTTTTAATTTCCTCCAACACTTGATCTCTGTAAGCCTTGAGTCTTACATGCTTGGCCTGAAAAGATTTATTCACTTGCTGGATGATCAAATCTGCGTCACCAAATACCTGCAATTTCTTAATGCCCTTCTCCTTTGCTGCGTTCAGCCCCAAAAGCAATGCTTCATACTCAGCAATATTATTTGTCACCTTGAAATTTAATTTGAAAGAGAGGTAAGAAACTTTCTTTGAGGGAGAAATGAACACTACTCCTGCTCCAGCTGACTCTTTGGTGCATGCACCGTCAAAAAACATGCTCCAGAGATCATCCTCTGCTATCTTTGTAGGCTGAACTGCGGTCTGATCTGATGGTTTTCTGAGCAGCAATGTATCAGATAGTGAGTCATCAAATTGCAAGATGCAAGACCCCATATCTGTGTCTACTGCATAAATAGGATGGTTAGATGGGTTCTTATCATCACTGATCACATAAGCTAATTGAGACTCCCTATAAAGTCTTCTGTTCACCCCTCCAAAAACAGGAATAGTCGCATAGGAAAGATCCATCTGTAGAGTGCCACCTAGCCTCTTCATCCATGATCTTGATAAAAGGCATCCGAATTTTAAAGGAATATCAGCCACCACTATGTCCATTACCATTGTTTTCATTGACGCTTGGGTCAAGGTCACAACCAAATCCTTAATCATCCCAAGGCATTTGACTTTACAAGAATCGAAGGAGAAGAGGTCATGGTAAGGTTTGGTGATTTCCAGTCCAAGCTCGTCCATGACAGCTTTGGGCATCAAGTTATGGGAGGCACTGAAGTCCAGCAAACAATTATGCAATGTCTTTTCATGAATGTTTAAAGAGATATAGAATGGAGGGAAAATATCATCCCTATCTTCTACCATTCGGCCCAGAGTTATGGTTGGCTTATCATCATAGATATTTAGGATATCAGCAGAATGGGATACTGACTGGGGATCTAAAGTTCTGAGAATATCTCTTTTAAACATCTCATTCTTCATCAACTCAATGAGGGGCATTGAAATCTTGATCTTTTGTAATTCAGCTTCGAAATTAAAAGAATAAGGAGTCTTATCAGCAGATTTATCAGAAATTTTTACCTTGCTTGAAGGGGCTTCTTGGTTCTTCTGCTGTTCAGAAAAAGGTTGAATCTTCGGAGCTGGCTGACTGACAGGAGAAGCAACCTTCTTGGGAGAGGCTGGTGTTTTCTCCTTTAAAGGCTTGGCAGACTGATCTTCTGACGTATGGTCCTTTTGTTTAACAGGGGCAGCAGTCTCTGCAGGGGAAGCTGATGCATCTGTTTGGGCAGCTTTAGATTTAGACCGGAGGTTGTATCTGCTCTTATATTCTGCTGTAAAGATACCATCACCGAGGAGACCATCTTCTGCTTCTTCAGTCATCAGTGATTGCTTTTAATCTTGTTGTGTGAGATAAGATGTCCCCATCTCATCTCCGACACAATGAATGTCACCTTCCACCTCTTCTTGCTCTTCAAAATTTTCTTCATCCATTACTACATTCTGCAGGGGTACTCTTATTCTCTGATCTTCATTGGGATTCCTATCTCTTTGCAGAATCTGAGTCTGTGGGTTGTTTCTTCTGTATTGAAAGGCATTGGGGTTTCTAGGGGCAAGATTACCTGGATCTTTTGCTCTTGCTGGTGTCTGATTTTGAACTTTCAACTTCGACATTTCTGATGTGAGAGTGTCCAACATTTTATCCATTTTTTCCATCTGACTGTTCGAAGAAGAAGAAGGAGAGTCCACAGCAGACTTCTTCTTTTCAGCCCTCCCTTTGAGCTTCTGAGAGGCTGTGATGTTAGATTCTACTTCAAGAGCAGCATCTTGCATCAAGGCAAGCGTTGCTGATCGTCTTTCCCTCAGGATGAGACAAAATTCTGCATCAAAGGCTGCAGAGAATGTTATTTTTGTTGCGGCATCACTTGGTTTGATCTCAGCTGGGATCTTACCAAACATTTTGTTGAATTGTTTAATAAAATATGAAACTGATTCTCCATCCTTTCTTTTTAAATTTACGAATTCAGACATGTAATATAAAAGATCTCGCCTTTCACCCCAGTATTTCAAAAATGCCTCATCTAGTTGTTCGATGCCAGTGATTGAGTTTGCTGGCAACTCCTTGAACCATTTGTGAGCTTGACCATCCAGACTCTGGACGAATACTCTGGTCCATACATCCTCCTCTGAGATGTTTATGTTTTCAGCATAAGCATAGAATGCCTCAATATGTTCTTCAGCTGTGTAGTCTCCTGCCCCTGTGAACTTTGGCATGTACTTTTGGTAATCACCAGTTGGCATGGCAAAGAGGGGGTTTGGTAAGACAAGAGGGGCGTATCTGTTAGCCAGAATTTGTTCCATTCTAGTCATAGGAGCTTGACCAGCCATGATGACCTTGGTGGTAGATGTAGATGAGGAACTAGCAGGAGACAATGGAGGGGACAGGTAATTCGGAGGAGATGATCGAGGGGATAAATTACCTGAATTTGAAATGAATGCCTGTCTTACTTCACTCTGAACAGCAGTTTCAGAAGTTGATGGGAAATAGGAGGCTTTGTAGAACTGACTGAGCAATGAAGCTAGGTTTCCTTCACCCTTGGAGGATAGATCTTGGATAATTTCCTCAAGGACAGGCAGATTGGTATAGGTGTGCAGAATGCTCTTTGAAAGTTTGCTAGGAGATGAATTAGAAGAAGATGGAGAGGGATGTTCTTTCGGACGAGATGAAAATTCGATATCGAGGGCAGAATCGGTGATATTGGATGAAAAAGACGATTCTTATACCCTAGCAGCTTGAGATGAACCTTTTTTTTCTTTAGATTTTTGAATTTCAGCAGAGGTTTCAAGAGACTTTTCAGATACAGAAATATGGGAATCAATTGGAATACCTGAATCAATCGCAGCTGTAGATCCAGAGGCTTGTCTGTGCAATGCTTTACCCTTGCTGATGATTTTTTCTGGGTCAGAAACTGATGTCAATGGGCCTTTTGGGTTTGCCCTGGTGTGAACTCTTTTGGGAGCCACTTCGTCAATGGAGTCGCCAGATAGAAGATGTACAACCGAGTGATGTCCAGGCTTTGTCTATCATCAAAGCTGGATCTATGTCGTCTCCCAGAGAAGCTGAGCTTCGATCTCCTCTCCCTGGCAACGGCGCCAATTTGTTATCACTCCAAGAAACCCTCTGTGGTTGCAGACTAGAGGTGCTTGGTAACTTAAGAAATTAATGTTTTTGTGTTTTGTAGATTTGGATCAATGGTATAACTCAATATAGTTTATGGCATTCAAACATGACAATGATAAACAAATGGACAGTGCTCTCAATAATTGATTAATCAGCAGATAGCTTTAAGGTGGATGGAGAATGAATTGTAACTAAACCAATGCAAAGCAGGGTCTAAGAGACAATGAAGAAACTATTTATCAAGCTGTGAGCCAAACAATGAGATAACAGTCATTCAAGGCTAGATAACTCAGATAAAAGTACAGAAAGAAAAGATGGAGAACTGACAATCAAAAATGAGAGAAACCTGTGATTTGCATTAGCATGAAATTTTTGAATACAGTAGCTAATCTTCTATCCAAAATCGAACCCTTGTTTGATATCAAAACAGGCCTTTATAGCCTTTACAAAATGGTTACACAGATCCTAAAAACATGGATCTGTCTTTTAATAAAACAGTTCTATTCTACTTAAACAACTATAAAAATAAAGTCTTCAATAACAGAACTGAGTATTTGAATCATCTTCAGCATACAAAAATCATCATTTGGTTCTTGCAGCTCCATCATCTGCGATGTAGTGAGGCAGAGTGACACCTGTGCATGACTGTTCCATTTCCCCAATATTTATGGCTGAGTTTTAGGATATGGTATTGAGAACGTATCCCAAATTCCTCGAATACCTGAGCTTGAATCTTTTTGCATGCAATTTAATGATCCATTGATGCGCTGGCATGCCTTCAAAATAATCTGGAAACCAACTGTTGCAATTTTGTCCCCAAAATCTGGTTGCAGAGCTTTCAACAGCGCGACCGTTTAAACAACTTTCACGGGTTAGCTGTTGAAAGCTATCGCTTTCAACAGCTAACGGGTAACAAAATAATAGCATGGTGCTATTGAAAGTCGCGATATGCACAAAAAAGAGCTTTTTGCCTTCAAAATTTATTTCAAACTGAAATCAATTGACGTCTGACCTTTCACCTTGCATATTGACCGCCACCTGAGCGAGAACTTGCAGGTCTAGATGAGACCTTTGTTTTAGCTTTTGTTTCAATCCTCTGAGTCGCCTTTTGAGATGTTGGGCAAGCAATTTTATTCTGCTGCAGTTGTTGATGAGCTTTTCCTTCTTCTTTTTCTCTTTAACACTCTCCTTGGCCAACTTTTCAAATGCTGCATTCGTTTGGGAAAATTTGTCAGACAACCCTTTATATCTGTCTTTAATTACTCGCTCCAGAACTTCCTGTTGAGCAATTACCTCCTTGAGGTGTTTTATTCTCTAGGATTTATTTGGCCTAGGTTTCTTTGACGATTCTCCTTGCTCTGTTTGACTTGTTGTTTCAAAGTTTTGAGCACATTCTACAGATTGTTCAGAGCCTTTGATGACAGGGCACTGACCATCCTGTTCAGACTCTGAATCTGAGTAGGGTAAATTGAGAATGTTTTTTCCCGTACTCTGTGTTGTAGGGTGTCCTGAGTCTTGCTGAATAGTCGGCTATGTAGCCTGTTCAAAATTCACTTTCCTTTTCAAACTGTGAGGTTTTACCCCTGATACCTTGTCTTCTGAAGGTGCTGGTATGGCCTTTCTTCTCCTTATGATGCTCTGAGGAGAGGCTTTCTTCCTTGATTCTGCCATATGTTCAATTGCAGTTTGATTTTGGATCTCAAAACCTTCCCAGAATAGGAAGTGTTCCCAACTTCTCCCCTGCTGCTTTAATTCTTGTAGAATAATGAGTTTTATGAGTCCTAAATGACAGAGAGTCGACTTAATGCTCAAAGGTCGAGCTCTAATTCTATTGCAGACTTTGATCAAATCGTGGTATAAAAAGTAAGGCAAATTAATTGGATTCTTGCCTGAAAAATGATCCATCAATTTGAAGTGATACATCATCAGCTTATCGTATCTACCTTCAGATGTAATATATAACTGAATACCTTTGAATAAATGTTGTCAGTCTTCGTCCAGGTATGAAACCAGCATCCCTTTACTCCAGGCTTTATGATTGTATCCATATTTCAAATAGAACTTAAAATCCTGATTTTTTAGAGCCGTGGTTTTGAACCATTTTTGACCAGTCATCGGTAACCCTGTAGCTTCTGCAACAAACTTCTCGTCCACCTTTATTTCCACAGAACCCACCCGAGCTCTGTTGCCATCAAATGACATTGCGAAAGCCTCAGCTGTGGCTTGATGGCATCCACTTTGCAACCTGTTCACGAACTCCATGCAACCTGCGTTTGAAAAATATCTACGAACCTCGGGATGAGATTCCAGAAAAGACAAATCGTTGAGTTCTCGTTTTAACAAGAGGCCACCACGTTTTTTTCCCATTTTGCAGCTCTGTCACTCGGCCACTATGATTTCTTGTAACCTCTTTGGTCGAACCTTTGTTCTGTGCTGCTGAAAGCAGTCTCGGCTTCGACTCTGTGCTGGGTGAATGCAAACTTTGAGTGTAATTTGGAAATCATCCTGTGATATGCCGATTTTGTCTGATTTGATGGTTTCGGGCCTTCTGATCCTCTTCTGTACCTGCGTCGCCGAATGCAAATTTTCCATTTCGGGTGTGATGATAGCTGCGCGTGGGTTCTAGAAAGATTTTTGATCACTGTCATATCCTGGTACACAAGCTTGAACTTCCATGATTTCCCGCTTACACCAGCGCATGTCTCGGATCTTGTTGTGACGTGGGGGTGATCACCCCATCATTTCGTGCATGCGTGGATAATGAGCACGAGATTCGTGCTTCATGTAGCTATGGTGTTTGGAGAACATTCTTGCCATCGCGCTTGCTTTCCACTTTCATCAGCACGCAAACTCTTCGGAAACCCCTGTTAGCTGCAGAAAGTGAATACTTTCCACAGCGCACCGTTTGATAGGAAACTCACCTTAGCTGCGGAAAGCAAAACCACATACCACGTCATTTGAAAAACGTTCCTTAGCACGAAAATAGGTACTTTCCACAGCGCACCACGTGTGAGCAGTCTGTCAAACCTTTCGCGCTTTGTCACTTTCCACAGCGCTTTGAACTGATGAAACGACGTCCTTTGTTGTTGAAAGCTATCGCTTTCCACAGCGCACAATGAATTTTTTGAAAAGACGTTAGCTGTGGAAAGTAAAAATTACATTTTTGAAGGAAAAGACTTTATGGATCGATTATTTCCTAAGACACACCAAAGCCAAAAATTTTCTCAGCTATTAAAAACTCAAAAATGACTTGAAGACACTAACTAAAACTATGGTAACAACCCAAAACTCGGTCGAAAAGACGGTTTCATATTGGGAGTTAACAACTGCAATATACTCTGCCTCGGCTATAGATAGAGATATTGATGATTGTTTCTTTCTTATCCATGATACTAAACATTTACCCAAGTAGAACATTGCTCCATTGGTGCTTTGTCGGTCATCAATACAACCTGCCCAATCTGCATCTGCGTAGAAAATAAGAGATAGATCCTTTCCTTTTGGATACCATAATCCAAACTCTTTTGTTCCTTTGAGATATATGAAAATTCTCTTCACTGCTAATACATGTGATTCCTTTGGTGCTGCTTGAAATCGTGCCACTTGTCCAACTGCTTACATTACATCTGGTCTGGATGTTGTCACATATAGTGGGCTTCCAATCATTGACCTGTATTGCCTCTGATCTATAGACTTTGAATCATCATCTTTGTTTAACTTGCAATTGGTTTGCATGGGAGTGATAACTGGTTTGCAATCTTCCATTCCAAACCTCTTTATCATTTCTCTGATATACTTGGTTTGAGAAATAAAAATTCTTTGGTTGCTTTGACGTATCTGAAGTCCCAGAAAGACGGATAGTTCTCCAAGTAATGACATTTCAAATTCATTTTGCATATCCTTTGCAAATTTCTGGCTTAACCTGTCATCATCACTACCAAAAATAATATCATCAACATAAACTTCAATTAATACAATATTACCTTGACTAACCTTGATGTAGAGATTGTTGTCTGCACTTCCTTTTTTGAGCCCTACTTGTTGTAGATATTTATCCAGTCTAGAGTACCATGCTCTAGGAGCCTGTTTTAGACCATACAAGGCCTTCTTTAATTTGCACACATAGTCTGCATTCTCTGACAACTGATATCCTTCTGGTTGTTCAATGTAGACTTCTTCTTCAAGTTCCCCATTCAGAAAAGTTGATTTTACATCCATTTGATACACTTTAATATTTTTGGAGCAGGCATAAGCTAAAAGCAATCGGATTGCTTCCATTATGGCAACTGGGGAAAATGTATCTTCAAAGTTGGTTCCTTCAACCTGTGCATATCCTTTACATACCAATCTATCTTTGTTCCTTGTAACCTGTCCATATTCATTCAATTTATTCCTGTATACCCACTTTGTGCCAATCGCATTCTTATCCTTTGGTCTTGGAACCAATTCCCAAGTGTCATTTTTCTCTATTTGATCCAATTCTCAATCCATGGCCTTGTTCCAAAATTCATCCTTGCTAGCCTCTTCAAAATAGTTTGGTTCAATCGTAGATGTGAGTGTTAGGTGTGTTTGTTTTGGTGAACAAATTCTTCTTCTAGTCTCAACTCCTCTGTCTTTGTTTTCTATAATCTAATCTGAAGGATGATTCTTCTGTACTCGTACGCTAGGTGTCTTTGGAGGCACTTGTTGAACTTGTTCTTCTGCTTCTGTCATATTCTCTTCATCTTCCTCTTCTACTTCCTTTTCATCTTCTAGTTCTTCTTCAAAAAGTTGTTCCATTGATTCATTTTCTTCTTCATTTGATTCTGGTATGCTTGTTTCATCAATTGTTGCGTTGATGCTTTCTACAACTTTGTTCAATCTACGATTGTAACACTTGTATTTTTTCCTTGTACTTGAGTAAACAACAAGTACTCCTTTGTCCACACGAGAGTCAAACTTTCCCATTTTTCCATCTTCTCTTTTGATGTAGCATTTGCCTCCAAAAAATCTAAAGTGCTTCACATTTGCTGGTCTTCCTTTCCATAGCTCGTAGGAAGTTTTGTCAGAGTTGTTTATGAGCATTACTCTATTTTGAATGTGAATTGTTGTATGCACTACCTGTGTCCAAAATATATCTGTCAATTTGGAATCCATTAGCATTCTTCGAGCCATTTCCTGTATTGTCATGTTCTTTCTTTCAACAACTCCATTATGTTGAGGTTTCCTAGCAACGAAGAATTTCCTTTTTATTCCATGACTGTTGCAGTAGTCCATAAATTCCTTTGAACTGAACTCTCCTCCATTATCAGATCTCAAGCATTTGATTTTTGAATCCATTTCATTTTCAACCATTTCCTTGTAGATCTTGAAGTTTTCAAAAGCTTCTGACTTATTCTTGAGAAATCAAACTACAGTCATTCCTGTATAATCATCAACTAATAACATAAAATATTTCTCACCTTTTAAACCCTTTGTTGTAGTTTGTCCAACTAGATCAGTATGCACAATTTCCAGTGGTCTTTTCGTTGAATATTCCTTTGATTTGAACATGGTCTTTTTTTTCTTTCCTTGTTGACAATGCTTTCATAAAGTGTTGGTAGGTTTCTTGATCTAGGGCATTTCTATGACTTCTACTCTTATGCTGACTTTGACAAGGTTATCAAAATGTATGTGACCCATTTTTTTGTTCCATAACCAACTTTCATCTTCCTTTCCTAGACAACACTTTTCATTTCCAATTTCACTTAATACATATATGTTTCTTGAAGTTCTCGCAGCTATAGCAATCAATTTTCCTAAACCTTCTTTTCTTATCTCACACGTTTGTGAATCAAAAGTAACTTTATGACCTTGGTCACACATTTGACTCACACTTAGAACATTATGTTTCATATCTTCTACTAGTAGAAGATTTTCTGCCTTGGTATTCTTGTTCCCAATTCTGACTGTGCATTTTCCAATTATTTTAGTTGAATCATCATTACCGAAGGAGACTAGTCCATCTATTTCCTTTCGTAATGTAAGAAACCTGTCTCTATCACCTGTCGTGTGTTTTGAAAAACCCCTGTCAACATACCAACCAAGTTTCTTTTTCTTAGCTTGTAGAGTGAGTGTGAATTCTTCATTGCTATATTGATCCTGCTTTCTTATCCATGTCCTTTTCTGAGGTTCCTGTCTGTGACTGTTGTTATTTTGTTGTGGTTCTCTAGGAGAGACTGTCATTCTGCAATCTTTGGCCATGTGTCCAAAATTGTTACATTTGTAACATTCCACTTCAGTGCTCAAAGATTCAAACCTGTTGTAACTTCTTCTATGTGTTTCACTAGGCCTTCTTGGATAATCCCTTTGTGTATGACTTTCAAAGTTGTTTGTGTTCATGTTGTTAGCTCTGTAATTCACAGCTTTATGTCCAAAATTATTACATGCATAACATAAACAAAAAATATAGTTTGATACCTAGGAGTTGAAGATATTTTCAAATGAGTTACTCTTATAAATTATTCTTCTTCTTGAGGCCTATCTGTAAGTTGTTGATTCTGAAATCTAAATCTTCTCGGTGGAGGAGTGTTCCTATAATATTCCTTGTAGATATTTCTATCCCCCTTGATTGTTTCTGCATATCTTTTTGGATATGTTTCTTTCTCTATTGTTTTGGAGCTTGATCCTTTTATTTTCTGATTGTATCCAAGTCCGGAATTGTCATGATGAGATTTTTTACTGTTGATAATGTCATCCAAAAATTTTGAGTTGTTCTGCATATTTTTCTTTTGAAGATCCTTTCTTAATGTGACAATCTTTGCTTCCAAGTTTCCAATGATCTTGTCTTTTTCTTCTAGTTGTTCTTTGAGTGCTTCTTCAATTCTTTTATCTTCTTCTATTTGAACCTTCAAATTTGTGATCATTTGTTATAGTTCTTGAGTGTCTTCTTTCTTGTCTAGTTTTGCTTGTAGTTTCTTGTTTTTCTTCTTTTCTCTTCTGATAACTTCTATGGCACACATTAATTCCTCTTAGTAGTCAACTTCTGCCTCTTCAATTTCCTCTTCGACTTTATAAGTTTTAAACCTGTCAAGTACAACAATGCATATAGATTCTTAAGCAAAACATAAATTAATCAATGGCTCATTCACATAGTACACAGAGATTTATACCGGAAACCCTCAACCAAGAAAACCTTTCTTATTTCATTATATCAAATTTCACCATTCACCATACAATATATACAATGTTTTTATGTATTCTGTAGATACCAAAACCCTAATCCCTTAATCCAAGATTAATTTAGAAAACCACTACAAATAGAAAAAACCACCCAAAAAAAAAAATTGGGGCGTTGCCTCGAACGCTGTGCATAACCAGGAGGGCCATACCTAGCCCCCCTGGGACCCCCCTAGGAAGTTCCTGGTGTACAGGACACAATGAGCACTACTAGAGGGATCGTCAGATGCAGTTGTCGAACCTGACTCACCCACACACACACATGCAAAGAATATAACATATACCCAACATTCTCCCACTTGTTTTCTTTGCATCCAGGGGTCCAAAGGGTTATATAGTCAACAATTCAGGCCAGCAATGCCCATTGTTACTCTACACCAGGATGAATTTTATGTGCTCACAGAATTTGTTAATAAATCTGCAACATTCTTCAAAGTATCAACCTTTTCCAGCAACACCTTCTTTTCCTCAAACATGTCTCTCACAAAGTGATACTAAACATCAATATGCTTTGTCTTTGAATGCTAAGTTGGTTTCTTTGCCAGGAATATTTCACTCTGACTGTCACAATCTAATCTCACTGCTTGTTGTACCAACCCAATACTTGAACACAATCTCTATAACCATACTTCTTCCTTCCTTGCATGAGTGGTTGCCATGTATTCAACTTCTATAGTTGAGAGTGGCACTGCAGCTTGTCTTTTTCTCATCCAACTGATTGCTCCTCAAAATAGGTTAAACACATACCCACTTGTATATCTTATGCGATCCAGATCTCCAGCCCAGTCTGCATCAAAAAATCCATGTATGTCCACCACTCTGTCCAATCCTGGTCTTCCTTGGTAGCACAATCCATAATTGGTAGTGCCACGCAAATACCTGAAGACCCTCTTTACTGTTGTACAATGCTCCTTCCCTGGTTTTGACATATACCTGCTCAAAACTCCCACTGCATGTGCAATGTCTGGTCTAGTACAGACCATTGCATACATCAAACTACCAATTGCATTGGCATATGGAACATGGGACATGTCCTCTTCTTCTTCATGTGTCTTGGCACACTAATCTGCAGATAACTTTACACCTATAGGAATAGGAACCTTGACCGGTTTACTTCCATGCATATTAAACCTCTGCAATATTGTCTCAACATATTTTCTCTGATTCAACAAGAGTTTCCTGTTTGTACGATCTCTTTTAATCTCCATTCCCATAATGAAGTTAGAAGCACCAAGATCCTTCATGTCAAATTTGGAGGATAGCTGGGATTTCACCTCCTGGATAACATCCATGTTATTTCCTACCAACATGTCATCAACATACAACACTACATAAATGAAGTGATTACCAACCTGCTTGGAATATACATAGTGATCAGCCCTGCTTCTCACAAATCCCAATCCAAGGATGTATGTGTCAAATGTTTGGTACCACATCCTAGGTGATTGCTTCAGACCATATATTGACTTCTTTAGCTTACAGACCAACTCTTTATTTCCCTTTACTACAAATCCTTCTGGCTGCTTCATGTAGATTTCTTCTTCCATATCCCCATGTAGGAATGTTGTCTTCACATCCATCTATTCCACTTCAAGATCAAATGCAACAACAATATATAAAATAAATCTAATAGAAGTTAACTTAGCAACAGGAGAAAAAATCTCACCAAAGTCAATTCCCTCTACCTGGGAATAACCTTTTGCTACTAACCGAGCTTTGTATTTCTCCACTTTTCCTTCTGCATTAAACTTCTTCTTAAACAACCATTTGCTACCAACAGATTTTCTTCCACTTGGCAACTCAACTATATCCCATGCCTCATTCTTATCCAAGGCATCCATTTCTTCAACCATGGCCTTCTTCCAGAGTTTACTATCCTCTGACTTCATTGCTTCCCTGACAGTTCTGGGATCATCATCAGTAATAGATAAAGCAAAATTGGAACGGAAATCAGGTGGACTATACCTTTATGGTTTCCTTCTTTCTCTCACTAATCTCCTAAATATTGGGGTATGAGGTCCTTATTCTCCTTATGCTTCATCTTCTTCAGATGATTCAAATTTTGCATCATCCAACTCTAGCTCTATTTTCTCAGGTTCGTCTTTCCTTGGTAGGAATTCCTATTTGGACACATCTTTTACCTCTCTAAAAACAACATCCTGAATGTAAACAATCTTCTTAGTTTTTGGGTTCCAAAGCTTATAACCTCTCACACCATCTTTATAACCAATAAAGATACACTTTTCATCTTTTTTATCTAGCTTACTTCTATTTTCCTTTGGAACATGTACATAAGCATCACTACCAAACACTCTAAGATGTTGAAGAGAAGGTTTCTTTTCAGTATGTACCTCATGTGGAGTTTTATCATCCAATGCTGATGAGGGTGATCGATTGACCAGGTAACATGTTGTACCCACTGCCTCTGCCCAAAATTCTTGTCCTAACTCGGCATCGCTGAGCATGCTCCTTACTTTTTCCATCATTTTCCTGTTGATCCTTTCTGCAACTCCATTTTTCTGAGGAGTGTATGGAGTAGTCTTCTTACTTTCTATACCACACTTCTTACAAAATTCTTTGAATTCATTTCCGCAGAATTCTCCACCATTATCTATTCTCAATACCTTTATTTTCTTCTCTATCTAATTTTCTACCAGAGCCCTAAACTCTTTAAATTTATCAAATACCTCAGATTTCTTTCTAAGAAAATAAATCCATGTGTTCCTTGAGAAATCATCTATGAATGAAACATAATACATAGACTTACCGAATGATGGAACAGGCATAGGTCCAAACACAACATTGTGTATCAACTCTAAGATCCCCTTTGCTCTTGTAGCACCAGAAGGGAATCTTACTCGATTATGTTTACCATATATGCAATGTTCACAGAAATCAAAATCCAGAGTGCAATTATCCATACCTTCAACCATACCTTTATCGTGTAGTGTTCGAAGGCCCTTTTCTCCAATATGCCCCAGTCTTTGATGCCACAACATGGTCTTCTTTTCTGGGACAATATTGATCTTGTCTCCTTCATTTCTCTTCTCAAGGACAACAGAACTGTTACACCCATTAGTATAAGTTCTTCCCAACAACTTGTACAGAGTTCCACACCGAACTCTCCTCATCAACACCATTGCTCCTCGTACCATCTTGCAAGTGTTCTTTCCAAATACAATATTCACTACTGCATCATCCAACTTGCTTACAGATATTAGGCTCCTGGCTAGTTTTGGAATGTGAAGAACCCCAGGGAGTGTTCTAATCATTCCATCTTTTAGCAGCAACTTAACCCTTCCACTTCCCATGATTTTTTTGTCGAGACATCTCCTAGGAATACATCACCACCATCATATTTTTCATATTCAGAGAACCACTCCCTGTGAGGAGTCATCTGTCATGATGCACCTGAGTCGATCAACCATACATCATGTTTTGCATGTGTACCTGTAGATGCCAGGTAAACATCACCTCCTTCTTTAGTGGAGGTTTTCACCTCTGTGGAAGAGGTACTATCAGATCCCTTTGGTTTTTCAACCTTCTTAAACTTTCAATATTTCTTATAATGCCCTAGTTTACCACACTTCCAACATTTCCTCAAAGATTTTCCTAGAGACTTAGATCTACCTGTAGATTTAGATCNCCCCCCCCCCCCCGAAGACTTACCAGGATTCCTATCTTGGGTACAACCTCTTACAAATAAAGGATATGTGCTATGACCACCCATGCTTTTCCGCCTCCTCTCTTCAAATAACAAGGATGAAACTACATCTACATACATCAATGTAGATTGAGTGGTACTACCTATTACTACAACCAGATTATCCCAAGAGTCTGGAAAATAACATAACAAAGTAATACACTTATCTTCTTTTGCAATCGTAATATTAACAGAGATGAGTTGACTTACCAGAGTATTAAAGGCATTTAGATGTTCTGTCACAGAATCTCCATCTTCCATCCTAAGATGATACAACTTCTTTCGAAGAAACAACTTGTTTACCAGGGACTTTGATTGATACAAATTTCCCAACTTATCCCATAGTTCCTTGGCTTTAGATTCTCCTGAGACATTCAACAACATCGAATCTTCCAGGTAGAGTCGAATAGTACTCTTTGCTCTTTTGTCCAACTTCTCCCAATCTTCTTTTGACATACCAGTAGGTGGTGTACTGGTAGTTTGTGTAGTAGTAGGTTGTGTACTAGTAGCCTCTGTGCTAGTAGACAGTGTACCAGTAGGCTATGTACCAGGATCCACAACGATCCATTGTTCTTTGTCTACAAGAAGTTCCTCCATCTTCAGCTTCCATAGCTCAAAGTTTTTACCATTGAACTTCTCTATCTCGATTCTAGAAGAGCTTGTCATTCCTCTTTATGCACTCAAATCACCACTACAAAAGCTCCCACTAAACCCATGTTTATCAAGACCCAAGATAAACTTGATCTATCAAGACCGAGCCAAACCTTCAACAACAAAGGCGTCCCTCCGAAGCCAAAAATGAGCTCTAATACCACATGTAAGTTTTAAACCTGTGAAGTACAACAATGCATATAGATTCTTAAGAAAAACATAAATTAATCAATGGCTCATTCACATAGTACACAAAGATTTATACTAGAAACCCTCAACTGGGAAAACCTTTCTTATTTTATTATATCAAATTTCACCATTCACCATACAATATATACAATGTTTTTAGGTATTCTATAGATACCAAAACCCTAATCCCTTAATCCGAGATTAATTTAGAAAACCGCTAAAAATAGAAAAAACCGCCCAAAAAAAAAATTGGGGGCGCTTCCCCGGGATACCGCCCATTTTCGAATGTTGCACGTAACTAGGGGTGCACACGACACAAAGAGAACTACTAGAGGGATCGTCAGACGCAGTTGTCGAACCTGACGCACCCACACACACACATGAAAAGAATATAATAGATACCCAACAAACTTCTTCATATTCTTCTTCGGCTTCTTCATATTCTTCTTCGGAGTCTTCTTTATCAAAGTCTTCTACTGCCATGAATATAACTCTTTCTATCTCACTGTCACTGACTTCATCTTCATTTGATGATCAGATGTCTTCTTTGGTGCATAATATTTTCATCAAAACTTTCTTTGTGGTTCTTTTGCCTTTATATGTTTGGTTTCCTTTTGAGTAACCTTCATCATTTTGCTTTTTCTTATAAGGACATTTGTTAGCAAAATGACCAATACCATCACAATTAAAACAATTTAAAGGAAGCTTAACTCTATACCTACTGTTGGTTCCTTTGTTCAGTCTTTTGACAAAGTTGGCCACTTCTTCATCATCCTCTAAGACGTCACTACTACTGCTATGTTCTTATTTTTTCCTTCCCTTTTGCTTTGAATTTTTGGATGCTTTGAAGGCTGCTTATTTTATATCTGGATTTTCCTGTTCAATTCTCATTTCATATGTTGTGACTATTCCATGTAATTCATCCATGCTTATTGATTTTAAATCTTATATTTCTTCTAGTGATGATATCTTAGGGTCAAATCTCATAGGAAGAGATCTTAGTACTTTTTGAAAAATTACAGATTCTTTGATTTCTTCTCTCAATCCTATGATTGCATTTAATGTTTCATCAACTCGTAAAAAGTAAGTTGAAATATTCTCATCTTCCTTCATCTTAAGTTGTTTGAACTGACCTATGTAAGTTTGAAGCTTCGTTGCTTTGACTTTTGAATCTCCTTCATAAATATTTTGAAGTTTGTCCCAAATCTCTTTAGCGGATTTACAATGTGCAACTTTGGTGAATATTGTTTCACTAAGACCATTCAGAAGTGCATTTTTGGATTTGGAATTATTCTGACCGAGTTTCACTGCTTTGTCATTTGTTGGCGGAACTGTTGGTGTTGTGTATCCATCTACAATTGATTGCCAAATTTCAAATCCCAACGCATGTATATATGTTTTCATCCTTATGCTCCAAAATGCATACTTATGTCCATTGAACTGTAGGGTATTCCATTTTTATACAAGTTGTTTCTCTCCGCAATATAACTTTCAGTGGTTAAACTGATTTCTGAAGGAACCTGCTCTGATACCAATTGTTGGATTACTGAGAGGGGGGATGAGTCAGTAATAAAGAAATTTAATCATTTTTAACCATATAATCCAAGTGTTATATCAATGCATCATTATCATCCAATAAGTGTAGACTAAATAAGCAATGAACAAATGAACAATCATATACATACACAGTACACCAGTGTTTTACGTGGAAACTCAAAGCGAGAGAAAACCACCGAATGTTTTTTCTTATATGTCTTGAAGAATTACATTCATTGGAAGCACCAACTTCCTTTGTTTTCTAGCTGCAACTAGAAGGATGCTCCAACCCCCTTGTTTCTTAGGCTACAACCTGAAGGAAGCTCCAACTCCCCTATTCTCTGGCTACAACTAGAAGGAGGCTACAACCCCCTATGTTCTCCAAATACAACCGGAAGGTGGCTACAACCACTTGTCCTTGCCCCATCCAACCACCCTGAAGTAGAAGTAGAATGATTGAACCACTGTCACACTATCACTATGAGATATACCATTGTAAACCTGTACCAATAAACTTGAACCATGCATCAACCATGCATCAACCATGCAACAAAATGTACCTCAACCTGTAATCAACATGTACCATAAACAAGTGCATCAACCATGCACCAACCTGTACCAAACAACCTGTAATCAACTTGTACCATAAACAAGTGCATCCAACCATGTACCAAGTATGTACCAATCATGTGTCAACTAC
>ML782821.1:363905-411438 GCA_009831015.1 Picea engelmannii
ACTAGCATTTTCATCAAACTTTTCTTTAGTCTCACATGACTAGTTTTGGATTAGTCAACAACCCTAACTTGAAATAATCATAACTATGTACATGTAATGAATAAAGATCTGAAAATGATACACAATGTTCTTCAGTGTGTTTTATGCAATTCCTCCAGCTTTCACTACTTGGAACCTCTTGAAAAAGGAGCTATAGCAAAAATGGCATACCTTGTTGAATTTTGGCTTATTCTAGAGAGTGACCTTATAGAGTGTTCCCCGCATAGAATATTTGTTAAATCGATCTGAAAATGTTACACAACATACTAAATATTGTACTCTAACCAAAACATTTGGTCTTACTAAATTTGGATCTGTTATGAATAAGTTATGACGTTTTTACCTGAAACACTTGTCTTAGACTAGTTTTAGGACTAGCCACAAACCCTATTTCCCACGAAAGGTAACTCCAAAAATACAACGACCCACAAGATGAATTTGTTACCATAGATACTTGGATATGTTTCCTTAATGGAATATCAATTTCATGGTCTGAATCATTCTAGAAAAAAATTTATTGTGAAAATGGGGAGATGACTTGTAAATAACATACCTTAGAAAGAATCATCAAAAGAATTTATCCTCCCTTGAATTCCAGCCTTCTTTTCTTCACCTTCCCTTTGAAATTCGGCTTATATATCCTTTGGTTACCTCAGTCACCTATATATATTCAATATTCTCAAGTGTGATGTGAAATGAGAGAGCCTTGCCTCTTATTTATACTCTCCATATTCTAGGTCACTTAACCTATTTTTCTCATTTTTAGGGTTAACCACTTTCCATAATTAGAAAATTCTCCATTACTTTATCATTTAAATATTCCTCCTTGACTTTGTCACCTCACTTTATCATTTAAATAATCTTCTTTGATTTTGTCACTTCACTTTATTATTTAAATAATCCTTCTTGACTTTGTCACTTTACTTTATCATTTAAATAATAATTTATTCTTTGCAAGCTCTTTGACTTCTTTGACCTTTTGGAGCTACGAGCCAACATATGAGGGTCCTCCAACTTCGTAAGGCCATAAATCTCAAACCGTGAGGAGTTATCTGACGTTCCACATACCACCAAAAATGGCATGACATGTACTATCCATATAGAATAATATTACCTTCAAATATATTAAAACTCATACCATTATACATGAAACAACCTTCGGTCCATTACCCAGACCTTTGTGCTACCGGAATTTGCTATTGGACTTTCTTCATGGGTTGACATCAATGAAAACCAACCTTAATCAACACTCGACTCCTATTTATACTAAATATGTCTATCAAAAGAACCATCTAGAGGAAGATCCTTCTAGTAGTGAAAGCTTCTATTAGGTCTTCTTACATTGGACTTATTCTTCCTTATTTCTAGGCCTTATTAATATTGACCTTTATTACATGGAAATATATTTTTCTACCTATGTGAGGAGTTAGGTCCCTAACATGTCCTCCCCATTAAAAACAACCTTGTCCTCAAGGCTTAAGATGGAGAAACTCTTGTAGAATGGTAGTTGGTTCCCAAGTGGCATCTGCTGGATTTGTATATTTCCACTGGACTAACACTTCCTTGATGGTTCGCTAACGTAGACGACGCTCACATTGGTCCAAGACTGCTTGTGGTTGTAGCCAAATGGATCCTTCTTCGTCCAACTTGGGAAGGTTGCTTTGAGTTTGGCACTTAGTTCCAATCACCTTCTTTAAGCAGGAAACATGAAAAACATGATGGAGCTTAGAATTATTTGGAAAAGCTAACTAATAGGCCACCTATCCCACATGCTTGAGAACAGTATAAGGACCATAAAATTTGGGTGCCAGTTTCTAACGATGGTCAACCTTGAGGGAATTTTACTTGTCAGGTTGCAGTCGAAGAAACACATGATCCCCTTCTACAAATTGACATTCAAAGCGACCTTGATCTGCTTGTTGCTTCATGCAATTCTGGGCCATGATCAAATTTTCTTTGAGGGTACGGAGAATAGCCTCTCGAACTGTAAGCATTTGCTCAACCGCCTGGACCTTCGAGACACCTGGAAAATAAGAGACAACTAAAGGTGGCTTTTGTCCATATACCGCATCAAAAGGAGTCATGCGGGTAGTTGTATGGTACAAAGTATTGTACCACCATTCAACTAGTGGTAACCATTGAGCCCACTAATTTTTCCTTTTCAATGCAAAACACCTCAAATATGTTTCCAAACACTTGTTGACAACTTCAATTTGACCTATCATTATGGGGATGATAAGTTGTGCTGATATGCAATTGGGTGCCTTGTAGCTTGAACAGTTCTTGCCAAAATTTTCTGGTGAAAGTTGGGTCGCGATCAGAAACAATAGAATGCGGCATGCCATGAAGCTTGAAGACTTGATCCATGAAAATTTGAGCCACAGTGGATGTTGTAAATGGGTGTTGAAGAGCACATGATAAATGAGCATACTTGGAAAGACGATCAACTACCACCATGATGATTGATTTATTGCCCAATTTAGGTAAGCCTACAATAAAATCCATAGATATATCCCTCCAAATAGCAGGTGGAATCGGAAGTGGTTGTAGTGTGCCAGGAGATTTGACTATTTCACCCTTGTTGCATTGACACACATCACATTCAACCACAAAATTACGAACGTCCTGTTTCATACCATCCCAGAAAAAAGAACGTTTGACCCAGTCATAGGTTTTGGTAAACTCCGAGTGCCCAGCTGTGGGTGTAGCATGAAGCTCAGAAAGTACCGTGGATTTAAGTTTTGACTATTTACTTAAATACAAATGGCCTTTGTATCGAAGCTCATCATTGAGTCAAGAGTACCCTGGGGAAACTGGAGAATTGGACTACAATTGTTGTATCATATGCGAAATTTTGGGATCGTGTAGCCATTCTTGCCGAACAACTTGGAGCCAATCTGGTACAATGAAGTAGAGATAAAAAAGGGACCCTTCATCTTCATGTTTTCTAGAAAGTGCATCAACAACCACTTTGTCTTTTCCTTTCTTGTAAATGATCTCATAATCATATCCAAAGAGCTTAGTCACCCATTTTTTTTTCTCTGGGAGGAAAGGTGTTGTTCTAAAAAATAATTTAGGCTTTGATGATATGTCTTAATTTGGAAGTGTTGCCCCAATAGATAAGGGCGCCAAAGACCCACAACATGAAAAATAGCCAACATTTCATTTTCATAGATTGATTTTCCCAAATTTCGCTCGGATAGTTTTTTGTTGATAAAGGCCAAAGGCCAACCCTCTTGCATAAGGACAGTGTCAATTCCTTTCCCGGAAGCATCACATTCCAAGACAAACTTCTTTGTGAAATCAAGAAGGGCCAGGACTGGAGTGGTTCACATGGCCATATTCAAGGTTTGAAAATCATGAGCGGCTGCTGGAGTCCAAGTGAAAGAATTATTTTTAAGGAGTGTAGTGAGAGGTGCCGCAATCTTTCCATAATTATTAACAAACTTGCGATAATAACCTGTTAAACCTAGAAATCCACACAAGCTTTTGAGAGTCTTTGGGTGAAGCAAATATTGCATAGCTTCAATATTTTTAGGATCCACCCAGACGTCAACCTTGCCAACAATATGACCCGAGTACTTGACTTCTGAGGCGCCAAAAGCACGTTTATATTGTTTGAGTAAAATTTGGTGCTGAGAGAGTAGATGGAGAACTCGATACACATGAGCAAGATGGGTTTTCCAAGTTTTACTATAGATGAGGATATCATCAAAGAAAACTAAGACAAAATGATAGAGAAAAGGATGGAAGACATGATTCATGAGGCTTTGGAAAGTGGAGGGAGAATTACATAAAACAAAGGGCATGACCAAAAACTCATAGTGGCCCTCATGAGTTCTAAATGTAGTCTTAGGAATGTCTGTCTCTTTCATACGGATTTGGTGGTAGCTAGAACGAAGATCAAGTTTAGTAAAGAACTAGGCACCACTCAATTCATCCAAGAGGTCATCAATGACAGGAATGGGAAATTTGTCTTTAATGGTGGGTTTGTCGAGGGTGCAGAAGTCAGGACACATGCACCAAGAACATTCTTTCTTAAGAACCATGACCATAGGAGAAGAGTAGGGGCTCGTACTAGGGAGGATAACACCTAGGTTGAGAAGTTCTTGAATAATTTTCTCAATTTCATTTTTTTGGGAAAAGGGGTGACAATAGGTACGGATATTGGGAGGAAGGATTCCTGGGACAAGGGGACTGGAATGATCATGAAAACCACGGGAAAGAGGGAGTCTCTAGGGAGTGAAAAAAACCACTTGATGTTTAGAGAGGATGGATTGGAGGTCTTGCAACACAGAGGGTGTCTTAGTTTCTTCTATGGCATAGAGTTGGGCAATAATGCTAGAATGACCTTTTTTTAGCAGCTTTTCCATGCGATGGGAACTGATGATCTCCAGGGAACTGGTGGTGATGCCTTGGAACTTATATTATTGGCCCTCCTAGTCGAATTGCATGGTTAATTCCTTAAAATCCATGAGAATAGGACCCAAATTCCTTATCCATTCTGCACCCAACACAATGTCACAACCACCCATGTTGATAGCAAACATATGATATTTCAGGTGGTATTCACCAATTTGGAGATGCACATTTTCACAACACCCTCCACATTTCATGGAACTGCCATTGGCAATCATGATTTGAAAATTATTGACTGCACGGATATAGAAATTAGTTTATTGGACCTTCCTAGGCTTGATGTAACCAATTAGCTTGAGGGTTTGGGGAGTAGAGAAGCCAGTGAGAGCATTTAGGGAAATGATTGGTTCTACTTCAGGAGGGTCTGAGGGAGGGGTTATGTCAGTTGGCTTAGGTGACACAGACATAAGGGGAGACTCAACATCCTTCGAGATGGGCATAAAAATATTTTGTTCCTTACACTTGTGTCCAGGAAAATATTTCTCATCACAATTATAACAAAGGCCTTTGAGTTGGCGTTCAACCATTTCAACCCTGGTCAATTTTTGTATCTTT
This sequence comes from Picea engelmannii, assembly GCA_009831015.1. Classification (NCBI taxonomy): domain Eukaryota; kingdom Viridiplantae; phylum Streptophyta; class Pinopsida; order Pinales; family Pinaceae; genus Picea; species Picea engelmannii. The sequence goes on from ML782821.1 coordinate 368,919, forward strand.
AGTGGAGTAGAAGGAGGAGTGGGAGTTATTGGTTTAGTGTGAGGAATAAAGGAGGGTTTTTGGTTTTGAGAAGAGATAAACTATTGTTCTTCCTTAGCTCTTTTAGTAGCGTCCACCCAAATCTGAGGCCGGGCCATGAGGACATGGGCATGAATCTCATCCTTGATGCCACTAATAAAACATTCTAGGAAAAAAAGCATCAAGCATGCCCTCTGTATGAAAATCCAGTCGCTCAAAAGAAGTTATAAAGTCTTCCACTTTGCCAAATTGTTTCAACTTTTTCAAATGACCTAATGGTTGGTATCAGTGTCAAAGAGTTCATAAAGCTCTGCCACAAAGTGTTTCTAAGCGACATACCCTTGGCGGGTGTTTTAATTGAAATAGGGGATAAAACAAGATTAAGTGTTTAATTAAGTACGTTCCTATCTTTATCGCGACTTTGCAACTCGGGGCTTTGACAGTGTGGCTTTTAAAGGAAAAAAATGTCGAGACACGAAACCCCGATGATGCTTAACCATAATTTAGAAAAATTTTACTCTCACTATTGACTTGGGTAAAACTTAAAAGTGATTTCGTCATTTTTCTCTTCAGGACTTGTGAACTATGTGATCTATAACATCTGACATACGAAATCCTGAGGTAACAAAAAGGGGAAAATCATTTGAACGAAAAATAGGACTCGCCTTGAGAGTATGATAACCGTCGTCGTTCGCGTGATGAGACTTCAAATATTTTGGAACAAATGAAGGAAAATACAAAAACCATCTTTCGATTTCGAGCATTAAGATATGAAATTCAAAACGGGCTAAAAAACAAAGGCACCTCCAACATAGGCTCCAACTAGGGATCCCGTTTTCCTGTAAGATAGGAAGAACAGTAGACCATGTGTCGATATTGGGTAAATGGAGTCAATGGATTTATTCCAGCAAAAACGTTCCTGCGAATAGGATACCGAAGGGGAAAGGGACTTCGTTTTTAACCTTTGAAAAGATTTTCAAAACTCAGATACTTTTTAAACTTAGCTGTAGTCCCTTTCATGACTTTCTCCTTCCCGTTATTGAATTCAGGTCTACCTTAAGACAATCAAAACAGTTCTAGGAGACCCAATAGATCTTGTGGCTATCAGCTTGAATCAAAAGAAGAAGATTATATATTTTTCATCAGGAATCCTTGTCTGAACATGGGATGTAGATCAGGTTTTAAAAAGAATTGGTTCCCAGAGTACAATGATATTCATGTATAACAGCCTTACAGATATCTCAGATATTGCTTCACTGCCAACGAGCATGTTCAATACACCGGTGAAGTTATCTGGCCCCTTTTACTAAATTTCCTTTCACCACTTCAAAAAATATTTTGTGCATTTAAATGCTGAGACAAGGGCAATCATTTCTGAATTTCCTTTCATCGTCTCTCTTATAACTTGTTTTTTTTTAGAGCGCGAAGATGGGGGCAATCAGTTTGTATCAGGGCTGATATCTGTGTAATATTTTTCATTATAGGTCTGTCAACTTACTTTGATTACTTGGTACCAACCTTCCCTTAACTTTCACAACACCTTCGTTCACAGGGAGAAAGGGAAAAATAACTTTTTTGGGGTATTCTATTTGAGCAAGCCTCAGTCCTCCGAAACTGTTGAAAACCTAGGAAAGTCGGGATCACTTTAAGCATCACTTTGTTTAGCAAGGGACCGAGGAGTTGTGAAGACCCGCTTTCTTTCCACAATCTGCTTTGAAGCTCTCAACGTTGAAACGTAATCTCTTCTCCCTACGTATGCAAAAAATGGAAAGATGCTGACTTTTTTAAAAGGTAAACCCGAAAACAGAAAAGGGTGACAGATAGAGATTTATGGACTAAAAAGCAGAGGTCAAAAAATCAAAACTGATTCTTCAAAATCTTTTTTGGGGGCGCTTTACTTTGACTGACTGCTTTAATTTGAGCGACTTGTTTATTTTGTCTTATTCTTTCGTAAACGATTAATCATGGAAACATTCTATTATTTAATTGTTCAGACGATGTTGCTATCTGAATGAGGTTATCTCGGTTTTCTTTAATAGCCCTTCAGAACAAGTCTTTTAGGAAATCTCACCTTTACCTTATCATTTCATTTTCTTTGCAAAATATCAAAAATCTTTGGTATCACCTATTTAAGCCAATTTATTTCTGACACCCAACTTTCGGTTTACTTCTCCTACTTGTTTTGTTTGCAGCTGGAATCCTGTAAAAGGAAAATAAGAAGGTTATCGAGGCTATCTGAAAGGTGTTGAAAATTCACAAAAGAAAATAAGAATAATAAAGCGAAATGAAAAATATATATACATAAGTAAAAATTCTATATATGAATATATACATCTAAAATTAAATGATTTTTTTTTTTTTTGGGGCGACTATTTATGTCATATAATGTTTCAGATAACGCCCGTTGATAGGGGTGTTGAGGATTTCACCGTCTAGATTTTCCAGTAGGAAAGAATTTTTTCCTTCGAGAGCCGAGACTCTGAATGGCCCATACTATAGGTGATTGAATTTACCATGTTTCGTTGCTTCTTCCCTCCTTACGTCCCACCTTAATACTAAATCACCTGGGAGGAAAACTTTGTCATTCACCCTACAGTCAAATAATGCCTTCATGTCGTCTTGATACTTCTACAACCTTTCATCCATTTCGACCCTATGTTGTTGAATATCGATTAGCTAATTTATCCTCCTAGTGATGTGATTTGGTTCTTCTTTCTGATCTTGCCACAATTTCATCACGAGGAGTGCTAAATTTATAGGTAACACCACATATGTCCCATATACCATCTAAAAAGGAGACATGTCGATAGACTTTTTAGTGCTTAAGCAATTTTCCCACAAAGCGTACTTTAAATGTACATGCCAAGACTTTTTGTTTTCATCCAACACTTTCTTAATTATATTGATCAGGCTCTTATTAGACGACTCGGCCAGTCCATTTCCTTGGGGGTAGTACACTGTAGAATGGCCAAGAACGATATTATACTTTTGGCAGAAGCTGATCATAGCCATAGATTTGAAAGCATGGGCATTATCCGTGACTATCTTTCGGGGGCAGCCAAATATTGACAAGATATTGTCTTTTAAGAAATCTATTACCACCGAGTCAGTTTCCCTTTTAGTTGGAATAGCTTCCACCCATTTGGTAAAGTATTCTGTGGCAGTTAAGATCCACTTGTGTTGGGCGCTAGAATGTGGATTAATATCTCCTATAAAATCTAGCCCCCATTTTTGAAAAGGGGCTTCAGTTTTGACCGGAACTAAAGGTAGCACCGTGAGTTTCTATTTACTTGCAAATAGCTGACAAGGGTTACAGGCTCAGACCTTGGCATTAACTTCTCAAAAGATTTTTGGCCATTAATACCCAGCCCTCAGAATTTTGTAAGTTGTGGCCCTCCAAGCATGATGTCCTCCACAAACTCCTTCATGAAATTCACTTATAACCCTTTATGTTTGCGATTCGACTAAGCAGACTAATAAGAAACCGAGCAGGTCTTTCCAATATAGTTGATTTTCAGCGATACAATATTTAACTGCATGAAGCTTTAAAGTCCTAGCTTTTGATGGTGATATTTCACTTAGCCATTTTAGAGTCAGCAGGTAGGATACTATGTTTCTGTACCATTCTGATGATACAAAATTTTCCTCGATCTTAATTGCACTTGTTGGTTCATCAAGCTCGTTTACGTTCATATTTTCCTCATATCCTTGTATGCAGTTTATATCCAGAGCTCTGAGATTTGATTCAGCCAAAAGTTTGGCCAGGCCTTGTCCTTTTATCAATTTAGTAGGTTTGATTTCCAAGTCAAATTCTTGAATCTTAGCCAGCCATCGTCCTCTTTTCCCATCACTGTCTAGTTGTCCCAAAATATCTTTCACAGAACTGGTCGGTACGTACGCAATGATCTGGGAATGTAGTACATATGTTCTAAATGCCTTCAATGCTTTTACCATGGCGTACGCTTGTTTTTCTATTATATCGTATTTAAGTTCTGTGTCTCTGAGGCTCTTGCTAAAAAAGGAAATCGATTGTTCGAAACCCTCTTCGTTCTTTTGGAGGAGCACCGCAACAATCGTGTGTTCGGAGGCAAATGAGAAAATAAGAAAGTCTTTCAGATAATCAGGACTTGCCAATACAGGTGCCTCGGCTATGAATTTCTTATTGTGTGCGAACGATGCTTTGGCCTTTGTTGTCCACTTTACTTCATTGTTCTTTTTCAGCATATCTGTGATCAATTTTACAATTTCAGTGAAATTTGGGATAAATCTTCGTAAAAAAAATATTTTTCCTAAGAAAGATTGAATTTCTTTTACATTTCTAGGAATTTTTATAGTGTCTATCGCTTCAACCCTCTTAGGATCAATCTTAATTCCATCCTTAGATACAACATGACCCAATAATTTACCCTCTTGCATGGCAAAGTGTGATTTCTTGGGGTTTAAGTATAGACCAAACCTGCGGCATTTTTCGAATGTTTGTTTAAGATGTACCAGATGCTCTTCGTCGGATTTGGAGAAAACCGTTAAATCATCGAGATAGATGACTACAAACTTATCCCTCTCTCTGATGAAAGCGATGTCCATAGCACGTTGAAATGTGGCTCCTGCATTCATCAAACCGAAAGGCATTTTATCATACATGAACGTACCCCAAGGGGTAGTAAAAGTTGTTTTTTCTTTATCTTGTTCATTCATGGCAATTTGATTATATCCAGAGAAACTGTCAATCATAGACATTCTATTCACCCCAACTACCCTTTCTAGCACATGATCCATTTTAGGCAGTGGATAGTTGTCTTTAAGAGAGGACTTATTTAAATTTCTGAAATCTACGCACAGTCTAATTTCCCCATTCTTTTTTCTGACCGGGACCAGATTTGCCACCTAGTCAGAATACCTCAGAGGTACTATGATTTTCTCCTCTAAAAGTTTCTTCACTTCTCTCTCAACCACAGGAAATAAAATGGGGTTTATCTGCCTAAGCTCTTGTCTAAAAGGTTTGACCCCAGGCTTTAAAGGTATCTTGTGATCGATCATGGTAGTGTCATAAGTTCTTAACTCGTCGTAAGACCAGGTGAAAACGTCTTTAAATTGTCTGAGTAGGTCCTTATATTTGTCCTTTATTTAAGGGGGAGGAGTTTAGATATTTTAACCATCCTGGATTCTTCTTTGGTTCCTATGTCATAGTCCTCAACCTCTACTAGTTGGGGTTGTAAGGTGGATTTTACAGGTATGTCATTTTGATCAAACAGTCTTTCCAGGGGGATCATTCCTTTCGAAATCTGGTTATTTTTTAGGATCAGCATGCGATGATATGCGACTTTGTCTTGGAAAGCTTGAGGGTCCTCCCCTTCTTGCATGATCCATATCTGATCATTCTGATTTTCTTGATCTACATGAATTTTAGAAAACTCACCTACTGCTTCAAGAAACTTCTTAATTTGTTCATCATCCTCAAAAACCTTCCAGTGCTGGATATTATCTGGTATAGATGGTCTGTGTCTTGTCTCTATGTGATACTTCAATTTAAAGGTTATAGGAGGAGTGAAAGTTGAAGCCGCTTTAGCTAATGCATCAGCATGTAAGTTTTCTGTGCGTGGGATGAAATGGACATTTACAGACGAGAAAATAATTTTCATCAGATCCCAGACACAATTCCTGTATGATCTTAATCTGGGATGCTTTGCTTGGTACTATCGATTTATTTGTTTGACTATTAACTCCGGATCTCTGTATACCTCTAGGTTATTTATTTTTAGCTTCCTAGCAGCCTCTAATCCTAAGACCAAGGCTTTGTATTCACATACGTTGTTAATATAATCTATATCCCATTGCAATCTGTAAGAAAAAGGAACAACGAACTTTTCTTCGGGCGCCACAAAAAGAACTCTTGCACCAGCCCCTTCACAAGACAAGGCACCATCAAAAAACATTTTCCAGATACCGGTGCTACACATATCCTCAGTCATGTAACCTGACTCTTCATGCTCTATATTGTTTTCCTCTGTACAACCATCTAAACCGTCATCAAACGATAAGATACAATTTTCTAAATCTTGATCTGCAATGTAAATAGGGAAATTGTTCGGATTTTGAGGGTCGCTAACTGTATATGCTAACCTCGTCTCCCTGTACAACCGAGTAAATTGCCCACCAAACATAGGAATTGAGGCGAAGGTCATATCTAGTTGAAGAGAACCCCCCATCTTGGCTCCCCATGACCTAGACAATAGTAAGCCATACTTGGGGGGAATATCAGCTATGACCACATCCATCAAGATGCTCTTGACTGGGATTTGTGCCAGGATGACTACTAAATCCTTTATCATTCCCATACACTTAACTTTTCTCGAGTCAAACGAATAAATATCTCCATAAGGTCTGGTGATCTGGAGACCCAATTTGTCCATAATAATTTCAAGCATCACATTATGGGAGGCTCCGGAGTCTAGCATGCAATTATGTAGCAGTCTATCATATACATTTAAGGTGATATAAAAGGTAGCTACAGAGTCTTTGGCCCCTTCAAAATGTGGACCAAAAGTGATGTTGGGTTTATCATCATCCAGGTTCAAAACTTCAGATTGGCTTTCTGGCTCTGAAACACCTATCACTTTGGTAATCTGCTTTCGATAAACTAGGTTTTTTGCTAACTCTACCAGAGGAATTGGTATTTTAATTTTATTTATCTCGTTTTTTAAACTGAAAACTCCGCTCACCTTATTTGTTTCTCTAGTTGGGACTTATGAATCCTTCTTTTCCAACTTATTTTTCTGGACCACTTTATTACTCATAATCTTGGTTGAAGGTGTAATTGCATTAGCTGTTTCAGTTCCTTGTGTTTGGGTCTCAACTTTTCCCACCTCGGGTTCTTGTGTGTTTACTACTTTCACTTTGTTGTTAGGTAGCAGGGTTTCTTCTGGAGTAGGCTCATAAGTTTGACCTCTTGGGAGAATCTTCTTAGGTTGAGTAGTTGAAATGGGCTTACTCTTAGATCTCAAATTGTAATTAGGTTGGACCTCTTTCATTATCATATCAGTTTCTTCTTGATAGCTACACAGGTCAGTATGATCTCTTTCTTCACCCTTAACAGATGATTGTTGAGTGTTTAAAGATTTTTCGTAATCCTCTCTAGTCATATAAGGTTGTGTGCAGTCATCACCCAAGTTCGAGACATCCTCATCTGAGTCTCTGAAATCTTGGAGATCATTCGCTCCTGTAAAATTTTGATTCTTTAGGGGAGTTTGTATTTTTTGATCTTCGTTTTTTATCTGTATTTACTGGTTTGGGGGGTTGGGATTCCTCTTGAAATCCTTTTTGGCGAAAGAATCAGCTTTGGCCTATTCTAGCTCCATTCTAGATATTTTATTAGATAGTTCCTTAATTACCCTAGACATATCGTCTACTTTGTCATTTGTGTATCTATTAGACCCTGACGGCCCTGCTTGTTCTCTAAAGCGTCTAGTTTCTTGATTTCCCGTTTCTACTTTATCTTTTAACTTAACAAAAGCCATCATATTTGACTCAATTTTTACAACATCATCTTGCATTCGGTTTAGAGTAGCTCCCCTTCTTTCCCATAAAAGAAGTGTAAAATCTGGTTCGAAAGCCCCCGCGAAAGTTACTTTGGCGGCAGGTTGGGACGGCTTAACCTCGGCTGGGATTTTGTTATACAGCTTATTGAATCTTTGAATAAACTCCATAACTGTTTCTGAATTCTTTTTTCTTAAAGACCCAAACTCAGTTAAATAATATAGGTGGTCCTTTCTTTCACCCCATTGTCTAAGGAAAGCATCTTCCAAGGTGTCATAGGACAAGATAGATCTTACAGGTAGACTCTCAAACCAAGTTCGGACCTGACCTTCGAAGGTTTGGACAAGAAGCCTCGAATACACATCTTCATGTTCAAGACCTAGGATGTTTACGAATTGATAAAAGAAATTTATGTGTTCGACTGCCGTAAGATCTCCTTCCCCAATGAATTTTGGCAATTTTTTTATATAATTTTTTGGAAGGTCGTGCAGAGGAACGGGAAACACCAAGGGAGCGTATCTTCCTGCCACTTTAGCAAACACTCTGGGAGGGGAGGCAGGCCCTTGGCCTCTAGCTCCTCCCCCAGGAGCACCTCCACCTCCTCCTCCGACAACCCCTCCACCTCCTCCTCCGGTGGCTGCCATTGTTATTAGTGGAAAGTTGTAAAGGGGGTTTTGGAATATTAAAAGTGAATCTTTACTTTCTTCGCGGGGTGAAAAATCCGAGGATAACTGGTAAGGGATGCAAGGGCTTGGCTCTTTGAACTTGCAAGAGATGTAGTCACGGGAACCAACGGGTGTGGAAGCTGGATGTGTGAAATATTCTTCGAGACCGTGTGAGGTCATGAAATTCCACTGAAGATTCGACGATATATCGGTAGTAGATAAATTTTCTACAGGACTTTTCCCTTTATGTTCTATAGGGGTTATCGAACGGGTTTCGCTTCTAACTTCAGAGCAGATTGATGTTAGATATTTAGTGTCAAAAAGAGGGTTGTGTGAAGTTGAAGGTTCAGAAGAACTCTTGGTCTTCAGTTGTGGGTACTTAGGCTGATAGACTGTAGGGGTCGGCTTAAGAGAGCCTCTCACCTTTAAAATCTTCTCAGGATTGGTCACAGGTATGGTTTGTTTACCATCCAAGTTTTGCCTGGTATTCCTTTGTTCGGATGCCAACTTATTAATCATAGAGTCACCAAGTGAAATATTGGAAAGCCTTTAAAAGGTGTGCACTCTTTGTTCACTATCAAAGGGTGGCACTTTCAATGAAAAAAAATGTCATTTTCCCAGGGAAAAAGATTTCGTAGCTTCAGTCCTCGACGATGACGCCAAAAAGATGTTGTTCCTGAGTTTGTACTTAAGGCTTAGAAGTACAGTGTCTAGGCATCCGAAAGTGAGTAAGGGGTAGAGAAGGAAGAAACGTCAACCTTCGGTAAGGAAAACTAGGGTTGATTTCTGAGTTGGGGTTGTCTAGCTTCCAACTGTTCCTAGATGTTTATATCCCTTTCAATCGCTACCCATGAACGTTTGAGATCAACCCGGGTAGTGGTTGTTTTAAGAATAGTATCAAAAAGATTTAAGGCAATATGTGTTTGATCTGATAGTCCAGGTTCGATATTGGCTTTCTTGTTATAGGGACAATCATAGAGGAACAAAAAGATAAGAGAAACTCGGGAAAAAATCAGGTGTTGTCTCAATTTTGGTCGTATAAAGGAGAGTTTACAGTTCCAGTAGTGAAAATTGGGTGCAAACCAAAGGCCCTTTCCCGTAACTGAGTTATATTTTAAATAGAGATGTATAAGATGGGAGAAAACATAAAGTTGTCTATCATGTAAGGCTCCTATCAAGGGAGAATCTCACTTATAAACAGAAGAAGAAAATAGATGAAGAAATAACCCGATGAAGCATAAAATATATATATAGAAATCTAAAGTGTTGACTGGTCTTATACCTGCTGATAGCTAGCACAGAGGAAAAATAGTAAACAATATAGAAAACTAGAATTCATTCACTATAGTAGAGGTTCTACTAAGTTATAGTGAAGCATTCATCAGATACATATATGAAATGAAATGAAATATGAGATACAAGGAAACAAACTCATAACACAGTCATGACGGAATTGAGAATCTTCGGATTTTCTTTATATTAATTCTCAATATAGAAAACCTCTATTACAATCGACCCAAAAAGGTCCAGCCTTTTTTCCTTCCTTATATTGTATATTTATACAGATTTACATATGATGGAATCTCAATCGTTCTAGGATTTTCAGTTACAACAAGAAGGAAATCAATCGTTTCATTTCCTTATCTCTATCTTTATTTGGTACCAAAAGCTTGCCCTCTCGCATGCTCGGTACAAGTGACACATCCTTCCACTAGCCGAGATATCAACCTTGACGGTTCCGCTTGACAATTGGCCTCAAAAGAGTAACAATCTCAGGCTAATTGCGGCAACCTTTCTTCCATCTGTCGGTCTATGATGTCAATAGTTCATAATTGCACACTTGGTTTAATCATACATTTATCTATTTGAACTATGTCTACCATAGTTACTTGTGATATTTCGGCCGAATCTCTTTCTTCTTTTTCATTTATATCCAGCGAAATTTTCGCTATATTCATTTGACTCAATATCTCAGCATTGCCTTCGCTATCAATACTTAATAGATTACCATCTATCGAACCAAAATCCTCTTCAAAGGATTTCATTACCTTCTTGGCTTGCAGTTTACCTTCTGTTATACTGTTCTCCCATTCTTTCAATAAAATATTTTCTCTGGTCTGCTCTGAAATGGAGAACCTGGGAGTAATTTCCGATTCCCTGTTGTTTGTAGCTATTACAGCCTCCTAAAATGCGACCCAAGCTACTCCAGCTTCTCTTTCTCTGACAGATAATTTTTCCAATACTTCATCAACAAGTAAGCAATTGTCCCGAATTATCTCTACCTTGGCGAGTAAACTTCATTGGGCTGCAGAAACCCTGCTCCGAATCTCCATTTCCTGGGACTGGAACATCCTGATATCTATAACTTTACTTTCAGTGATTGCCACTCTATCCTGTAGCTTCTCAATCAAGTCTTTTTGCTGGTTCGCTTGTATCTGACTGTTCTGAACTAACAAATCTACTTGTTCGAGCTTAGTTTTGAACAGCTCTATCTCCTTTTTATCCACCAGTCGTGCTTGTTCTATTCCTGTGCTTGCCTGGTCCTTGGCAGCCTCCTCTGTTGTGGCTGGTTTAGCTTCTAATGTTTTGATGAGGCAATTTTTTAGCTTTAGCTGATTTTTCAAAACCCCGACTAAAAATTGGTTTGTTATGGCATATGCCCCTAATGTCCCGGCTATTTCTGTAGAAAACTCTTCTTTATTCTTTTCTTTTCCATCGGTCAACACCTTGAACTTCTTGGTTGTTGATCATTCTTCCTTATAGAATTCTCTTTCTACCACAGCCTTTCTCTTCTTATTGAAAAAGAACTCATTTGGAGGGAGTTCTTCCACCCTTATAGGTCTAAATTCTTCATTTAAAATCCACCCGACGTCTATGTTTCCCTGAGTTGACTGCAAGGGAGTAATGGAGGCAATGGGATCTCCAATTTGCTTAGCTAGCTGTCCTGGAGTAGTGACTGGAGTCTACTTTTTCAGCGACTCGGGAGTCTTTATCTCTATTTTTGGACTCCTAGTTTGCTCTTCCCCATCCTGGTGTTTTTCTTGGTTGGGTGCCGCATCTTTGGAGCCTTTGGCTTCTTTTTGTTTCACCTCTGTTGTACTTGGATTCTCACCCCGCAATACTGTGGGAAGACAACTGCATCGATATTCTTGGAATTTTAGAACATCGGCTCTCTCTTTAGGTGCCAGGGCTTGTATCCGAGCCAAAATCTCGGCATAAGATCTTGCACCTCGGAAAAAATCATCTGAGGGTGAATTCTCATGTTTGAACCTTTTGAGTCCGCAACTGGCCAAGTGATTACTTACAACCCTTTGCGGATCATGCTTCTTAAATTCAATATGAACCAATTTTAGATCTTCCAGGGCTGCTTCCTCAGCTTTAGCATGCCTAAAATCTAACAAAGAATATGAATTTAAATGAATAGGAAAAGTTTTTCATACCTTATTTGAATATCCCTTAAGCTCCTTGCTTATGCCACTGATTACGGTTTGCCTAGCAACCTCACGACAAGCTAGCTTGTCGGGTATGAATAATGGTAATGCATGTGGGAGAACAGAAGCCCCGAAAACCCTGAGATATGAGAATTCTACTTCTACATACCAGTCATCTATATTGCTCAGATTCATCGCTATACTGTCTAAGATCCTGGGTGGCGGGTGGCCGAAAATAGTGACATGCAGCGGTACCATTACCCAGTTAAATATTTCATACACAAAATCTGCAGCTTTGTCTTCCCATAGTTTTGAATGGTAAACGTGGATGGGCTCGGCCTCTAATGGAGTCCAACTCCAGCTCATTAAGGGAAACGGCATTAGAAAACACACGGCATCCATAATGTATGCAGACATAAAGAATGAAGCAATCTTTCCGCTCTCCCTCTACGCCCGATACTCTGTAACTCGACTGGTCAAGCTATCAGACATCATTTTAGCCCAGTCGAAGGAACATCCTTTGGCAACTGAATGTATTATAGGCACCCACTGAAGAAAAAAATGTGTGGTGTCCTCTCTCTCGTATAGTCTGCAGGTCATCATAGCTACATATTTGAACTACGGTTCCAAGGAAGCTATTGAATATACACCATTATTGTCTGCCCTGAACTTCACAGGGTGTGAAACCCAATCTTTGATTAAACTAGACATAGTCTTGTCATATTGCACACATTCCTTCTGTTTGAAGTTCTCCAAGAATTCGGCATCATATGTAAGGTCTGACACGATAGGCAACTTGTACATAGCCTGCAGTTGTTCGGGTATGAAAGTCCCAATAGTGACTTTATGTTCATTGATGATGGTTCTGGTTGGTATGTCCACATGGTCTAATGCCCACCAGACCATATCATAGTAAGGGAGTAGTCATGGCCTGGCCGCTACTTTATGCATTCCAGATTGGACAACGATCTTATATTTGGTGGTCAGGTCGTCTTTTTCATTGTCACTGGAATCATCAGAATAATCTACCAATTCAGACTATAGAACATCAGAAACAAACGACCAGGTCCTGACAGAGTCGACACTTTGAGGTGAAGTATCAGTGACATTGTTTGAACCTTGTCTCGAAACCTCAACGTTGGCTTTAGACGCTTTTCGCGGGGCCATGGCGGGGGATCCTGCTTTAGCTCTTCTGCGATAAAAATATGTATACATACATAAATTAGTTTGCTGAGAAAAGTTTTCTCTGTGAAATATAGAAATGAATTTGCGATAACAAATAATAGCTCTATATATTCAACCATTTAAAACTCGGTACTTTTCAAGAATAGAATGGTCAAATCATGCTTAAATATAAATTTAGCAATAAAAACCCAATCGTTACTTGTCGATTCGCCTTGTTTCTAATTAATGCCATAAATATTTTGGCAGTTCGAAATGTCAGTTGGCACAAGGAAAAATTAAGACTGCCTCGTAGACTATGCATGCATCAAATCACAAGAAATACTGGCTTGGCTCAATTAATCAGATTTCATCGACATTAATTAATCTTTCGGTACTCGCTACATCGAGAGTTTTTTCTTTAACCCTTTGAACCTCTAAGACCCGAGATTGCGACAATTATCTTTGGTTAATAACAAATGTAACTATGATTTGGCCCTTAATTAATTACGTGATTATTTATATCGCAACTTCGCGACTCGGAGCTTTGAAGGTATAGCTTTAGGGAAGTTCGTATGCCGAGTTGCGAAATCGCGAGATCGCGACTTCACGACTCGGAGCTTCGAAGGTATAGCTTCTGGGAAGTTCGTATGCCGAGTTGCGAAATCGCGAGATCATGACTTTGCGACTCAGAGCTTTGAAGGTATAGCTTCCGGGAAGTTCGTATGTCGAGTTGTGAAATCACGAGATTGCGATGATATGTTTTAATTAAAATAGGGGATAAAATCAGATTAAGTGTTTAACTAATTACGTTCCTATCTTTATCGCAACTTCACGACTCGGGGCTTTGACAGTGTAGCTTTTAAAGGAAAAAATGTCGAGACGCGAAACCCCGATGATGCTTAACCGTAATTTAGAAAAAAATTACTCTCGCTACTGACTTGGGTAAAACTTAAAAGTGATTTCACCATTTCTCTCTTTGGGACTTGTGAACTATGTGATCTATAACATCCGACATACAAAATCCCGAGGTAATAAAAAGGGGAAAATCATTTGAACGAAAAATAGGACTCACCTTGAGAGTATGATAACCGTCGTCATTCGCGTGATGAGACTTCAAAGATTTTGGAACAAATGAAGGAAAATATGAAAACCATCTTTCGATTTCGAGCATTAAGATATGAAATTCAAAACGGGCTAAAAAACAAAGGCGGCTCCAATAGCGGGTATTTTTTATCCATTGCCAACATTCTTTATCTAGATATAGAACACCATACCGGAGTATGTCCAACTCATCTGTAATGCCATACAAAGAGAAATAATGTTCCATTTGAGTTAACCAATCAGTGGGATCCAAGCCATCAAATTTGGTCACATCCACACGCGGAAGGCGTACGTCATGTTGAAAGTGATGGGGATGAAAATTTTGGGAATGAGAGGAAGTTTCACCTTTGGTATGCAAAGGGAGGTCAGATAAGGGAAGATCGACATGGATATGCAGCTTGGCTCAAATCATCATAGTGATAGATTCAAGTTGGGTACTAATGTCTTGTTTTAGGTCTTGTTTGAGTTCCTCGATTAAGGCGACGATAGAGGAATGCATGTTATTATTGATGGTGGAAATATTGGCACTAAGTTGTTTCACTTATTGTTGGGTTTCTATGAAATTAGAGTGCAAGGTATTGAAGCGAGCTTCCAAGACTAGGCTACGGGTATGGGCCATGATGACGAGGGAACATGAAAAGGGGTAGGTGGGACCACACAGAAAAATGGGTTATGGGTGAAGTGTATCACAACAATCAGGGTGACGAGTTGAATCCAATGGGTAAATCCCAAATAAGGGTTTTGGAAGGGGGTCAGATCCATGAGAAAAAAAAAGAAAACAAATTGTTGAAAAATGATAGGTATGACTGTGATAAGGGCGAAGAGAGAAATCCAATGGAATAGGTCTCAAATAATGGTGCCAATAGGATCTAGCCTTTTTTTTTGAATACTGCGGAGTTATACTCTGATTTGAAGAATACTGCAGTGATGAAATGCCCAAATGCTTAACAGGAAGAAATGTGTAGTAATTATGCAACTCGAATGCAGGATACACAGTTGCACGGCAATAGATATTGTATGTTCTATTTTTGTTTCCATACCAAAGGTTAGGTATTCAAGGGTTCTAAAGACAAGGGTTTTCCCTGTGCTATAACTCTCTGATATACGTGCGGGGTCCAACAGTAGTACTCAACCCAATATCTCAGGGCACCAACTAAGGAGGCTAGACAGTGCCCTTAGTCGTACTACCCGACTACCCAGGTACTAGAGACTATCTTCTCGAGTATTGGTCTCGGTGGCACTATAGCAGTCAGGCAGTCAATTGGTTTATCTATGGAGGGCTTCAAAATATCTAGGTCGATTTGTATACAGGTGTTGTCTGATGCGCTACCACTCGAAGGGATACCAACAAGGGTTACAAGGGTGGCTAATAGATGTGCGCTTAAGTACCACTTGTATGTCCTGCGTGCATGAATCCTCGATCGCGGGTTTATGTGCGTAATGACATATCTCTATAGCTTAAAGACATCGGAATACGTCTCTACTCTGAAAAAAAGTTTACCGACAATTTTCTACTAAGGAAGGTGCTCTGATACCACTTGTAATATTCCAGATATTAAATAGTATGTAGAACAGAAATAATTATCTAGAATTGGCAGATGAACAACAATATAAACGGAAAAACACCACAATAATACCAAAATGATACCAGAATAACACCAGAAAGAGCACTTTGATTACTGAGAGCAATGTTCACTTGCCTATTCGAGGGGGAAACCTCCAACAGAGCAGAGCTCTATTACAATAATATCCAAGACAAAAGTTCTCATACCCTCGACTCTTATTTATACTAAATATGTCTATCAAAAGAACCATCTAGAGGAAGATCCTTCTAGAAGTAGAAGCTTTTATTAGGTCTTCTTACATTGGACTTATTCTTCCTTATTGCTAGGCCTTATTAATATTGACCTTTATTACATTGAAATATATTATTATACCTATGTGAGGGGTTAGGTCCCTAACACAATGTGTCGGTACCCTGGTGGATGAGGAGAAGATGTCTTTGTACTCTTCCACGATTCTATCCACTTTCTTCTGCTGCAAAGAGAGGCTTGTGTAGAGGTCATGAATGTGGCGATGATCTTCTACTTACTGTGATCACAAATCACAAAGAATACAAACTTCTCGGTCTGTGAAATGACCTTACTACATTGCTTAGCAGAGATTAAAGAAATAGAGGTAGGTAGCGCTACCTCTAGTATCATGTACAGTTGTACCCAAAGTAATACTAACATTGTGGGGTCTAGACTCATATACAACATGCTATGGTTTTCCTAAAAGAACATCACAAACTTTGAGGGGAGAAATATCATGCAATACCTCATCTTTGAAGGGCTTGATGCCATAGGGCAGATGACATTGTTGGGTGACACAAACATCTCTTCATTGGCGAAGCCAACTGATGGTGTAAGGATGTGGGTGCAGTTTCATCGACAGGTCCAATAGCTTGGCGATCTCTGCTGAGATTAGATTCTTCTGACTGTTGCTATCGACAATGAAATGAAGCAGAGCCCCTTTTACCCACATCTATGAGTGAAAGAGGCATTCCCCTTCCTCCAGTTCTTCTGGTTTGCATGGTTGGACTTTGGTGGTAGCGATAGTGGCATTGGGCTCATCATCGATAATCTTCTTCCCTCCTTTTGGATTTGATTTGGAGTCAGAATCTACCTCTGACTTGGAAGATTTCATCTTGACCACCAGTGACTTCTTGGAGCGACATTCTTCAGTGTTGTGCCAAGGGATTTTATGGTATTCGCACCACTTTCTTGTGTCCTTCTTCAACTTCTCATTACCCTTCTTGTGTTGCGCCTTGGACTGGTTGTCCTGAGAGTGACCATATTTTATCTGTCCCTTGGGGCCATCTTTTCCCTGCTTCGGCTATGAGGAGTTTGCAAATCCAAACTCTCTCCTCTTCTGCTTAAATTTTTGCTCGATCTTGACAGCATATCTATAAGTAGTACCCATTGATGCGATGTCCAGAAAATCCATTTTTGTTTGAATTTATCTATGAATACAAATGTGGTATTTGAGTACCAGATGTCATTCAGAGTCCTTGATACCCAATTTGATGCGTAGGGTATGGAAAATATTGGTGAAATTTGATATTGTATGGTCCCTTTCCCGACATAGGGTGGTCCATCTTGTGTACAGGTCCCTGTAGCTTCCAACAGGGTAGTACTATTCTTTAATGGAATCCTTGAAGGAATCCCATGTGGAGGAAACTGCAAATATTGTAGATTCCTCTATTTACCCTTTGCTCAGAGTAAGCATCCCACCAATCCTTAACATGGAGGATGACCTTGAGGAGTGAAAAAGTAATATTTTCCCTATAAGAAAAATTATGTACCGAAAAATACCCTTCGAGTAGATTCAACCATTTATCTACAACATTTGCATCTATCAGTCCTTCAAATAATGGAATATCAAAATTTACTTGTACCTTGAAGGGGGTTGCATGGTCGCTTGATGAAGATGCGTCTCTTGTGGGTAGTCGTCAAAGGATCTATGAAAAATTGTCCATCATTTTGTTCCTTTGTCATGCAAGGGCTTCCTTGAAAAATAATTTAAAAGGATCTCATGCTCCATCATCTTTCTTCTCATTCCCCATGAGTTGTGGTCAGGCTCAGCAAGATCGATCTTGCAAAGGCTCGACTAGTTTGAGTCCCAACTTCTTGTACCCAAATATTATCAAGGACATGCACGAAGAAAAATAAATGAAGAGAAGATTGCTCTGATATCACTGATCCAAATTTATGAGCGGAATGGAATAAATAACAGACTGAATACAATAACATAGAGATACGAAGAACAACAACAGATATCTAGTGAACAATAACTTATATTGAATAAATGAAATAGGATGAAACTATAAAACTGCAGAATTGAAAACAAGTTGCTAAAATGTGTAAGTTTTAAACTTGTGAAGTAAAGAAATGCATATAGATTCTTAAGCAAAACAAAATTTAATCAATAGCTCATTCACATAGTACACAGAGATTTATACCGAAAACCCTCAACCAGGAAAACCTTTCTTATATTCATTATATCGAATTTCACCATTCACCATACAATATACACAATGTTTTTAAGTATTCTGTAGATACCAAAACCCTAATCTCTTAATCCGGGATTAATTTACAAAACCGCTAAAAATAGCAAAATTCGTTAAAAATAGCAAAAACCGCCCAAAAACAAATTTCGGGGCGCTACCCCAAACCCCGTCAACCCCGAGCTACCGCCCATTGCCAAACATTGCACGTAACCAGGGGGGGGCATACCTGCCCCCCCCTGGGACCCCCTTAGGAAAATGCCTGGTGCACACGACACAAACAAAGCACTAGTACGAGGGATCGTCCGACGCAGTTGTCATATCTGACGCTCCCACACACACACATGCAAAGAATATAACACATACCCAACAAAATCTTGGTAGCTATATTTGAGAAGATATGTGGTTGCTACATGCATCCATCTGAGAAGAATGATTAGAATGACGCTCCAGAGGCCTTTTTAACATTACTAATGAATGCCAAAACCCTAGAAATCCAAAAACCTAACCCTAGGAGATGAAACGCCAAAAGTTATGTGAGCCCCAGGGTCGTAACTTTTGCATACGACCTCCATTTTAGGTGCATGATAGCCCGTTGGAAAGGTAATTTTGAGAACTACACATTATGCCATAAAACTCTAACTTTTTCTATAGTTTGACTATGGCAAGCCAAAAAAACATTGTTTAGGGCCCAAAAATGGCCCTGGAAGTACAGAAAGATGTACTAACATGAAAACTTCCAAACTAATCCAGTTGGATTAGATGGGAGGACATTAATATCCACTTGGAAGTTGTGTAGGGATTCAGACATCCCCAAAAGTGGAGAACCCACAATTACAAAGAATTACAAAAGAATGTGTTGAACTAAAACTATCAAAAGGAGCCAATTGGAATAGGTGGGTGGCCACCAATATCCACCTAGATCGGGATCAGCCCTTTTCGTGATAAAATCTGAATCTATTTCTAAGATGTTAAATTTTCCCCTAAATCCTGAGAGAGAAACATCAGATGAAATAATCTTAGATCAATGCCTCATAGGTCTTAGCTCCCAAGAGAAAGTTTCTCTTTTTCAATCCCACTTATGTCAAAATCTCGACACTCCTACAAATATTGTTACTCTTAAAGCTAATCCATTTCTTGAAACATCCAAGCAAATCATTACAATGATGTCTAAAATCTTAGGAAACAATGATGAATAAATTGTTTATGAGTATATCATGGGATTCATGGTATCTATGTGTCCATCTTATGTTAATTCCTTGGTCAAATTCAACTATTCCCATTTTTTAGTTGATAATCTTCATCTTCAACTATCATAATTTGAGAGCACCAGATATTTCAAATATTAATCTTACTTGGTATTCCTTTTTATGTACTCTCAAGTTGTTAATTTTTCACACCTTAAATTGAAACTGAATATGAAATGGGTAATCCATCTTCAGTCATTTATTAGACTCCCTTGGTTAGGAAAACGATTCAAAATGTAGTGTTCTCAAAACACATTAACCAATTTATGTCAAAATATTTTGAGATGATTCATGATGAGATGCCTCCCATAATATTTTCAGAGTGTAAAATACTTTTACAACCGAGTCCTGAAAAAAGAGTTGGATACTGGTATTTATTTGAAAATCATACAGAAATTAGGGTTTATGGTGTTGAATTGCAGCCTTTCCTTTTACCTAGGTTCTTGACTAGAATTTTTTCCTTGGAATTTATAAGACAAAGGCTTAATTTTGATTATGTTCATTTTGTCTCAAGGAAATATAAAGCAAGATTTAAATTTAAAAAAGGAATTGGGTCCTTTTATTGTCAATACCATAACAACTTTACAGGTAACATAAAAGCTACTTCAAGACATGGGATTTCAATAAGGCGAGATTTGGATCTATGATCCTCACTTTGTCATCTCAACTAAAAGAATTGGAAATGGATTAACTCCTTGTGAACATCAACAAAAGTCACAACTGTAGATATTGGCCAACCAAGACAGCTGGGAGGATGTGTAGAGGATTTTTCAAGTTTAAGAGAAAATTCCATATCATACATCAAAATCACTAGTAACAAAGATTCCTCAACGATTTGAGAAAACATACAAAAGAAAAGGTGTAGGATTGGCCCAAAAAATGTCAGGGACAGAGGAAGAAAAATCAGCTAAAAGGAATAAAATAGAAGAACAAGAGAAGGATGAAGATCAAAGATCACGGAATGATTTAGAACCATTGATAAAAGAACATGCAATGGTTATAGAGGCTTCATCATCAACAAATCCTGGGAGCTATGAAAGTCAAGGTGGAAAATAATCACTTGATACATATCAATTAAAGCAAGTTGATCATGTTCATCAGTTCATGGATACCAAAAAGATGGGTGTAAAGATTAAACTAAATATTCTTCCTAAAATATTTGACCAAGGGGCATCTTAGACAAGAGTGTTGTCTGTTGTGGATTATGAAAAAGGTAAATTAAAAATAGCAGTGATGGAATCAAATGATCAAAAGAAGGTCACCAACATCTTTATTGATCTAAATGTAGTTCATCCAGTTGATAAAATGGATTTGCACAGACATATAGGAGAAATGTTAAACAAATATGTGATGATAAATTCTCTTGGGATAAAAATGTTGCAAACTATAAATGAGAAGATTTGGAATCAGCTAAAGCAAGAGAAGCTAGCCTACAAGACTAAGCAAAAGACAGTGGAAGATCTTGAACAATGGGTAATTGATCTAGGATCAAATCCACAAGATGCAACATCGATACAAGCTCTTATGAAAAGAAAGGATATTGAGATTCATGCATTGAAGAAAAAGCTTAACATTCCTAGAATTGATCATGTTCAGACTCCAAAGTTATAGGTTATTCAACAAGAAAAATATCAATTGCTAAATAAAATGGTATAGGTGAGGGATCAGATGGAAATGTATGAGAAACAAATTGAATCGCCAAAAGTTATGTGAGCCCCAGGGTCGTAACTTTTGCATACGACCTCCATTTTAGGCACATGATAGCCCGTTGGAAAGGTAATTTTGAGAACTACACATTATGCCATAAAACTCTAACTTTGTCTATAGTTTGACTATGGCAAGCCAAAAAAAACATTGTTTAGGGCCCAAAAATGGCCCTGGAAGTACAAAAAGATGTACTAACATGAAAACTTCCAAAATAATCCAGTTGGATTAGGTGGGAGGCCATTTATATCCACTTGGAAGTTGTGTAGGGATTCATACATCCCCAAAAGTGGAGAACCCACAATTACAAAGAATTACAAAAGAACGTGCTGAACTAAAACTATCAAAAGGAGCCAATTGGAATAGGTGGGTGGCCACCAATATCCACCTAGATCGGGATCAGTCCTTTTCGTGATAAAATCTGAACCTATTTCTGAGATGTTAAATTTTCCCCTAAATCCTGAGAGAGAAACATCAGATGAAATAATCTTAGCTCAATGCTTCATAGGTCTAAGCTCCCAAGACAAAGTTTCTCTTTTTCAATCCCACTTATGTCAAAATCTTGACACTCCTACAAATATTGTTACTCTTAAAGCTAATCCATTTCTTGAAACATCCAAGCAAATCATTACAATGATGTCTGCAATATTAGGAAACAATGATGAATAAATTTTTTATGAGTATATCATGGGATTCATGGTATCTATTTGTCCATCTTATGTTAATTCCTTGGTCAAATTCAACTATTCCCATTTTTTAGTTGATGATCTTCATCTTCAACTATCAGAATTTGAGAGCACCAGATATTTCAAATATTAATCTTACTTGGTATTCCTTTTTATGTACTCTCAAGTTGTTAATTGTTCACACCTTAAATTGAAATTGAATATGAAATGGGTAATCCATCTTCAGTCATTTATTGGACTCCCTTGGTTAGGAAAACGATTCAAAATGTAGTGTTCTCAAAACACATTAACCAATTTATGTCAAAATATTTTGAGATGATTCATGATGAGATGCCTCCCATGATAGTTTTAGGGTGTAAAATACTTTTACAACCGAGTCCTGAAAAAAGAGTTGGATACTGGTATTTATTTGAAAATCATACAGAAATTAGGGTTTATGGTGTTGAATTGCAACCTTTCCTTTTACCTAGGTTCTTGACTAGAATTTTTTCCTTGGAATTTATAAGACAAAGGCTTAATTTTGATTATGTTCATTTTGTCTCAAGGAAATATAAAGCAATATTTAAATTTAAAAAAGGAATTGGGTCCTTTTATTGCCAATACCATAACAACTTTACAGGTAACATAAAAGCTACTTCAAGACATGGGATTTCAATAAGGCGAGATTTGGATCTATGATCCTCACTTTGTCATCTCAACTAAAAGAATTGGAAATGGATTAACTCCTTGTGAACATCAACAAAAGTCACAACTGTAGATATTGGCCAACCAAGACAACTGGGAGGATGTGTAGAGGATTTTTCAAGTTTAAGAGAAAATTCCATATCATACATCAAAATCACTAGTAACAAAGACTCCTCAACGATTTGAGAAAACATACAAAAGAAAAGGTGTAGGATTGGCCCAAAAAATGTCAGAGACAGAGGAAGAAAAATCAGCTAAAAGGAATAAAATAGAAGAACAAGAGAAGGATGAAGATCAAAGATCACAGAATGATTTAGAACCATTGATAAAAGAACATGCAATGGTTATAGAGGCTTCATCATCAACAAATCCTGGGAGCTATGAAAGTCAAGGTGGAAAATAATCACTTGATACATATCAATTAAAGAAAGTTGATCATGTTCATCAGTTCATGGATACCAAAAAGATGGGTGTAAAGATTAAACTAAATATTCTTCCTAAAATATTTGACCAAGGGGCATCTTAGACAAGAGTGTTGTCTGTTGTGGATTATGAAAAAGGTAAATTAAAAATAGCAGTGATGGAACCAAATGATCAAAAGAAGGCCACCAAAATATTTATTGATCTAAATGTAGTTCATCCAGTTGATAAAATGGATTTGCACAGACATACAGGAGAAATGTTAAACAAATATGTGATGATAAATTCTCATGGGATAAAAATGTTGCAAACTATAAATGAGAAGATTTGGAATCAGCTAAAGCAATAAAAGCTGGCCTACAAGACTAAGCAAAAGACAGTGGAAGAGCCTGAACAATGGGTAATTGATCTAGGATCAAATCCACAAGATGCAACATCGATACAAGCTCTTATGAAAAGAAAGGATATTGAGATTCGTGCATTGAAGAAAAAGCTTAACATTCCTAGAATTGATCATGTTCAGACTCCAAAGTTATAGGTTATTCAACAAGAAAAATATCAATTGCTAAATAAAATGGTACAGGTGAGGGATCAGATGGAAATGTATGAGAAACAAATTGAATCGCCAAAAGTTATGTGAGCCCCAGGGTCGTAACTTTTGCATACGACCTCCATTTTAGGCACAAGATAGCCCGTTGGAAAGGTAATTTTAAGAACTATACATTATGCCATAAAAATCTAACTTTGTCTATAGTTTGACTATGGCAAGCCAAAAAAACCATTGTTTAGGGCCCAAAAATGGCCCTGGAAGTACAAAAAGATGTACTAACATGAAAACTTCCAAAATAATCCAGTTGGATTAGGTGGGAGGCCATTAATATCCACTTGGAAGTTGTGTAGGGATTCAGACATCCCCAAAAGTGGAGAACCCGCAATTACAAAGAATTACAAAAGAACGTGTTGAACTAAAACTATCAAAAGGAGCCAATTGGAATAGGTGGGTGGCCACCAATATCCACCTAGATTGGGATCAGTCCTTTTCGTGATAAAATCTGAATCTATTTCTAAGATGTTAAATTTTCCCCTAAATCCTGAGAGAGAAACATCAGATGAAATAATCTTAGCTCAATGCTTCATAGGTCTAAGATCCCAAGACAAAGTTTCTCTTTTTCAATCCCACTTATGTCAAAATCTCGACACTCCTACAAATATTGTTACTCTTAAAGCTAATCCATTTCTTGAAACATCCAAGCAAATCATTACAATGATGTCTGCAATCTTAGGAAACAATGATGAATAATTTTTTTATGAGTATATCATGGGATTCATGGTATCTATTTGTCCATCTTATGTTAATTCCTTGGTCAAATTCAACTATTCCCATTTTTTAGTTGATAATCTTCATCTTCAACTATCAGAATTTGAGAGCACCAGATATTTCAAATATTAATCTTACTTGGTATTCCTTTTTATGTACTCTCAAGTTGTTAATTTTTCACACCTTAAATTGAAACTGAATATGAAATGGGTAATCCATCTTCAGTCATTTATTGGACTCCCTTGGTTAGGAAAATGATTCAAAATGTAGTGTTCTCAAAACACATTAACCAATTTATGTCAAAATATTTTGAGATGATTCATGATGAGATGCCTCCCATAATATTTTCAGAGTGTAAAATACTTTTACAACCAAGTCCTAAAAAAAGAGTTGGATACTGGTATTTATTTGAAAATCATACAGAAATTAGGGTTTATGGTGTTGAATTACAGCCTTTCCTTTTACCTAGGTTCTTGACTAGAATTTTTTCCTTGTAATTTATAAGACAAAGGCTTAATTTTGATTATGTTCATTTTGTCTCAAGGAAATATAAAGCAATATTTAAATTTAAAAAAGGAATTGGGTCCTTTTATTGTCAATACCATAACAACTTTACAGGTAACATAAAATCTACTTCAAGACATGGGATTTCAATAAGGCGAGATTTGGATCTATGATCCTCACTTTGTCATCTCAACTAAAAGAAATGGAAATGGATTAACTCCTTGTGAACATCAACAAAAGTCACAACTGTAGATATTGGCCAACCAAGACAGTTGGGAGGATGTGTAGAGGATTTTTCAAGTTTAAGAGAAAATTCCATATCATACATCAAGATCACTAGTAACAAAGACTCCTCAACAATTTGAGAAAACATACAAAAGAAAAGGTGTAGGATTGGCCCAAAAAATGTCAGAGACAGAGGAAGAAAAATCAGCTAAAAGGAATAAAATAGAAGAACAAGAGAAGGATGAAGATCAAAGATCACAGAATGATTTAGAACCATTGATAAAAGAACATGCAATGGTTATAGAGGCTTCATCATCAACAAATCCTGGGAGCTATGAAAGTCAAGGTGGAAAATAATCACTTGATGCATATCAATTAAAGCAAGTTGATCATGTTCATCAGTTCATGGATACCAAAAAGATGGGTGTAAAGATTAAACTAAATATTCTTCCTAAAATATTTGACCAAGGGGCATCTTAGACAAGAGTGTTGTCTGTTGTGGATTATGAAAAAGGTAAATTAAAAATAACAGTGATGGAATCAAATGATCAAAAGAAGGTCACCAACATCTTTATTTATCTAAATGTAGTTCATCCAATTGATAAAATGGATTTGCATAGACATACAGGAGAAATGTTAAACAAATATGTGATGATAAATTCTCTTGGGATAAAAATGTTGCAAACTATAAATGAGAATATTTGGAATCAGATAAAGCAAGAGAAGCTAGCATACAAGACTAAGCAAAAGACAGTGGAAGAGATTGAACAATGGGTAATTGATCTAGGATCAAATCCACAAGATGCAACATCGATACAAGCTCTTATGAAAAGAAAGGATATTGAGATTCGTGCATTGAAGAAAAAGCTTAACATTCCTGGAATTGATCATGTTCAGACTCCAAAGTTATAGGTTATTCAACAAGAAAAATATCAATTGTTAAATAAAATGGTACAGGTGAGGGATCAGATGGAAATGTATGAGAAACAAATTGTATCCCTACAAGGATCTTCTTCTTCATAGTCTATGGAGTCAGTAGAATTGTCAGAGGGATTATCTAAAGCACTAACATAACTTAATTTGAAAGAGGTTTATATTTATAAACTAAAGAAATCAATTTCCTCGTAGAGTGAGGATATTGTAGTTTTCAAAGAAAAATTGAATGACAAGGACAAAACCATTGAACAATATAAGAAGTTCAAGGCTAAGATGCTAGGAGATATTGAACAGTTCCAGAATAAGTTATCTAGTAAGCCATATCTGATTAGAGCTAGACATCTTATTTGGGATCAAATCATCATTGAGATCAATAAAATATGGGATTACTTCAAGATAATTGAAGAAGAGGTTTCTTTGACAAATGAAGTAGATCAAGCAATACAACAAGCATTTCGAGAATTAGGAACTAGGCATCAATTTGTAAATTCTAACTCAAAAGAAGCATTAATAATTAAAAGGGTGAAAGAAAGAATTACAATGGTAATGGAAACAAGGAATATTTTCACAAAAAGAAGTCTAATACAACAAGCACAGAATAAATCTATAATGGTTAAAAGAAACATTGAATTTTTTACCAATAATTTTGAGAACTTGGTAAAAATGGGATTGCCTTCAACATGGAATGATAAAGGAAGACTTCTAACATTTGAAAATTACATAAAAGACATGTTCAAAGTTAGAAAAATGAGGATAAATTTCAAGGAATGACTAAAGTCCTAAGCGGACATACTATTTTGGATATTCTCATAGATGATTTTTATTTATTGTTTGGATATTCTCATAGATGATTTTTATTTATTGTTTGGATATTCTCATAGATGATTTTTATCTATTGTGGTAGATTAAAAATATGTTCTCAGATCCCCCTTCATATAAGAAATACATCGAGTTATATATTGCATACAAGAAGATGATGGCTTTCAACTACACATCAAGTGAAAATTGGAAGTTTCTAATTCAGTTGTTAACTGAATGAGTCATCAAAATGGCTGGAGAAAAATTAAGAGATATTTTTTGGGCAAATCCTAAATTCGAATGTATTCGTTACCTTTTTTGTAAAATCAGATCTGTTGTTGTAAATTGGAGGCTGGAAAATAGCCCTTGATGACTACTTTTGGTTATGTTTATTTTTGTACAAAAGAGAGAAACTTCGATGTAAAAAGGGTTGGATTTTGCCTAAAAAAGACTGAATTTTTTAATAAAATTCTATTATTATAAAACTTGAGTGATTCTCGATTTGATTGTTTTAGTCTATGTTTTTCCTATTATCTTATGGTTCTAACATTTCAGAATTTTCTTCTTTGAATATGTATTTCATAATTTCCTGTAAATGTAACAATTTGGTACCATCACCACTGCTACAACCTCAAAGGAATTTTAAAATTCACAGACTTTTACAATTATACTGTAAGTATAAATTGGACCCGTGTTTTCAACTATTATTCCTTATGAACATTGATGAAATTTTCATTCTTTATTGATTCAAATTACTTTAAGTTAGATACAGATATAAACAATTTCCTTTATTGAAAGTTAAATGATACTTATTCAAAATTGATATATTGTTAAGATTTCCATTTTGTTTCTTTGTATTCTTCTGTCATTCATTTAAATCTAAATTATCTAGGACATTCAAATATTTGTTTGTCAATTTATGATATTTACTTATTAAAGATAAAAGTCATAACTATTATCGAACTAATCAGTAAATGCGGACATAAACAGATCTCCCTAGATCCCACTAGAAACTAGAACAAAACAGAACATAATGCACACTTTGCCTTAAACTTCATCATATGTGAACTAGTTTAATGAGTTACAAGTGGTGTACCTTTTAAACGATGCTTGTCCTCGCTAGTGTCATCTTTGTAACTCCTTCCTTGTGTTTATAAAATGGTAAGCCTATCTAATAATCACAAACCAACAATGAAGGAAAATAAAGATACATACATTCTAACGAAGTTTATGTATATGATCAAGGAATTATACAATAGAAGATGAGATGTTTATATAGGGAAGAAATGCATTATTGTATTAAGTGAATAGAAAGTGGAGAATACAACCCATGCCTTCATGTTGAAAGTTCCCCTTTCGATGGCTCTTTGCTTCAACACACACACACCTTTGATCCAATGCCTTGATGAAGAAGATCCACAATCTGACTTGAAGAACTAAAGAAAAGCTCTCAAGCATAATCTGAAGTAGAACTCTCCATACAATTCTTAGCCTATTCAACCTTATTCTTTTCCATGAGAGATCCCTCTTTATATAGTGTGAAAGAGAGATGGATGAGGATATTAGGATGATCCCACAAAATCAGAGAAGTGAGTAAGATGCAAACCAATCAAAGGCCACCTCTTCTACAACATTCGTGAAATTTGACTTTTCCAAATATTTAAGCATCATCGCACATTGTGTATGTAGCAGCATGTGACTTCATCGCAGTCCAAGTATAGTGTTGTATGTGATGATCAAGCATCGTCGCACCCCATGAATAGAGTAGGGTGCGAGGACTTTCCTTCATATGGTTTTTGGCAGAGTAAATCAAATCACTTTTCCCATGGAGAAAGTATCTTTTAATATTTTTAGGGAACATGGACACATGTTGTCAGGTGATCACTGAGGCTACCAAAATAATGTGTAACAGAATGCCCCCCAAAGTATGAAGTTATAACTCGTGATAGCTAAAATACTTTGTAGAATGGGTGTGTTGAAAACAAGGAGTGCATCGATCAAGAACCTGCAAACAAACAAATATCTGCATAATATCATACCATTTTTGAGGTAAGCATTCCCATACTCAGACTACAAGTGACTCTAATCATAAGTGTCAAGTGAGTCATGGCCACTAAACATACATTGTGGATCCATGTCATCATGATTCAACATAGCCACCAGGAATACATTGTGGATCTATGCTCTAAAAGAATTCAAATTCAGACATAGCCACGAGACATACAAAGTGGATCTATGTGTCAATACAAATCATGAATACTCTATCGCAACCTGGACTAAAGTGATAAGATCTAGGGTCTTCATTTCCATCGTCTCTAAGTACGAATCTAGCCATGTGATTATAGGTGTTGAAGTCGAACATGGTAGAAACCACTTGATTACCGATCATTAATGAAAACCATTAACAAGAGCGAGGGAAATCACCATTGATGTCAATGACTCCCAAGGTACCCTATTACAATCTAACGAATGTGAATAAATGAGTTGAATTCGAACACTCGATGGAATCTTCCAATCAGGGGTCAATGATGTGAACCCACTGTTGAAAACGAAGAAACGTTCCATTCAGGATCTAAGGTATTGAATGATTTCTAAGTCTTATTCCTAGATAATGTGTTGAAGTCGACAGGAAAATACTTGTCACGGGAGGTCCTTGATGTATCCCCCATCAATGACATGAAATATGTAACATATTTGAAGTAGATTAGAGTATGAATCGATTCGGAACTAACACAGGGAAGGCCGACATGGTACAAAATTTATAACTGCAGATGGTCAACTCAATAGAAGGCTCGTTTAGGTTGGACTTCTCTTGAATATATGAATGACACGAAAATGGTCTTGGAAGCATTGACTCAAAAAGGACCCAGTACATGGACTTGTGGATGGTCAAACGAGAGACAGATGGATTTCCCAACCCAGATACAATGATGAAGGGGGGTGTCATGTTCAAGAGCAACTATTACTGCCACTAACACAAATATAGAGACACATTTCTTGCCAATTTTCCCTCACCACTTCTGGCAAGTACCTCCTTACTTTTACGCAAGCTTGAGGAGGATAACATATGCTTGTTGATGTAAGCTCATCCTTCGGATGACTCCCTCAGAGTATGTTTAATGAACCCTAAGAAGGAGTGGTTAGATCCCATATGAGTCTTTCGATATTTTTTTAATGAGTCCAAGGAAAGAAAACTCAACGGTTTTTCAATTTTAGAGAGTCTGAAATACAGTTAAAGAGAACTCCATCAGATCCTTTTTCATAAATTAAGCCGACAAGACCGAAAAAGTGATAATATACCGCTTGTCAGATGTTTTCTTCAAATACTTTTATGAGCGTGAAAAGAACAAGGTCGCTTGGAAATCTTTTCATTATTAAGGAGTGTGAAAAGAGCTTAAAGGATAATCCATAGGTTTCATTTTTCGGGTCACCATTACAAGTTTGAAAAAACAACAAAAGACTACTCGATTACATTCTCATAGTTTTATGAGTGTGAGAAAGAATTAAGACTTTCTCGGAGTTTTTCCTGAAAAAACCTTAAAAGGATCTGTACATGTGACAAATATATAAAAACAAACCAAAAAAAGGGACCCATGTTCCAACGTCTCACCTCTAGACTTTTCAATCTGTGAAAATCAACCACTTGTAAAGTTGTTAGGACTTTAGGGTTTTGATAAAGCATAAAAAATAATATAATTTGCAAATAAAAAATAATAAAATTCAATAAAATAGGTAACAAACCATGTTTTACCATTTCATTTGTAACTTTGCCCAAACATTGCTCCAAAGCCCTTTTTCACCTAGATTTTCAAATATTGATTGCGGAGTGCAAAGCAGATCATTTCACAAATCGTCTCTGCAGCAGAGGTAATCTCCTTCTCCTTCATCTTTTCATGGATTAAAAATTGATTTTCATTGGTTAAAACATGTTTTGGGGTCGAATTTTAGAGCATACCCATGCGTTGAGGTCATCACAGGTGCCCTATATTGGGCACTGCGATGATCTAGGATCATCGCAGGTGAGCCTAAAGCTAGGGTGCAACGATGCCACACTGTGCGAATGCGTAGGCATGCGATGTCTGCAACCCAAAATTTAAAAAGATGAACCCAACAAAGGCAAAAACCCCCAAGAAATAAAATTATGTTTCTAATCTCTTTTTTATTGTTCCTTGGTAGGTCTTCCATAGTCAAGATGTTGGAATGGCATGAATGGGAGCACGAAGAAGAATATTACTTCGTCGGGAATTACCAGGGAATAGTAATGGCCCTTTGGCAATGTGGGCTACTGAAATTCTTCAACATTCAGGGCATGAGGGCCCAGATGAGACTACTTGAGTACTTAGTTCACATGTGGGATGTGAACGAGCAGGAATTTCATGTGGGTTCCCACACACTCACCATAGATATCGAGGATATCTATTTCCTAACAGGACTATCTCATCGGGGTTCACAGGTGACACTTACAGGTAGCAGGGGTGGTGGTGAGCATATGAACTACTACATCAATCATCATTGTTTGTCGGGAACCGAGAAACATAGCGACAAGGTCACTATCAAGGATGTCTGAGATTTTCCTTTATGAACCATCCTCTATACTATTACTCGCATGGCAAGGAGTGCAACTCCCCACATGGATTTACAGAGCTATTTTCAGTATGCATTGGAGTGTATGGAGCCCCCCCGAGTCTTCAACTGGTGTGAAGGGGTCCTTAAAAGCATGAAGAAACAACTTACCAAGTGCAAACGTGGTGGATTAAAACAATTAGGATACATGTCTATTTGGGTATCCTTCTTCCTGGAGAGGGTCCCAGTCTTACACTTACAGGTAGAGTGGGGTATACCTGCTCCACATGATCTAAGGATGAAGAGGTGGGTAGATCTCATGGCCCGACATTGAGGCGGTCACATCATCAGGTATAGCGATGTCTTCTTCGAATGGTTGAGGACTCAAATGCTCATGGTAGATGATTATGCATATGTCGAGCTAGACTTCCGTGGAGATTTGGACCTAGCTCTTCCTGAAGGTTCCCAGTGGGGGGACATAGGTAAGAAGGAAATTTTGTTTATATAACGTTTTTGTTATTTATAATGATATAAATTGTTTTTTGTGTTTTTTATCCTATCACTATGCGAGTGCTCTTCGATAATGCAGATGTGGGACCTTATCCTCCTCCAGGTTCATCCCCTATCCAGAGGCGAGGGGAGAGAGGTGTCATAGTAGGAGTAGTTTTTGTCGACTTTGAGATCATAGAACAAAATCTGGAGGGACTCACAATGAATGTCCATGATGCCTCTATAGATGATATTCCTAGGAATTACCAATGCCACATAGTGGGCGTATCTACATCCATCAGTCGACTGCTCCGTAGAGTAGCACGAGAAGTCGCATGTTATAGTGAGCAGTATCCTTGATGCTCTGTTGTATATGAATCCATGTGCTTCACATTTTTGATATTTTGGTCTTCGAACAAAAACACTTTTTGTAAACGTTTATTGTTATTAATATGAGGCTCCTATTGACTTACTTGTTTTATATACAAAGTGTGGTTGGATTTTATAAATGTCTCAAATTTTTGTCTAACACATAATTAGCTAATGCATCTATTAATGTATTTAGACATCTATGAATGTGTTGATATTCAATGTAATCAAAATGATGTTCCAAGAGGCGAATGCGTAAATATACCCTTAACAAACTAGGACTTTGGATAGAATAAATGTTACTCGACTGTAGGTCCACCAACTATGAATCAAGTCATACAATAAGATGACAGATTCCAAGTGAAACAACGTCAATCAATAATTCGATGACTGCATTGTGTTCTGTGATATTGTTAGTTGCGCGACCAAGGAAAACACCATGTATACTGATCAATTCATCTGTAGGTGCATAGATTGCCCAAGCAACAGACGCTAAGTTTTGAGTACTGGGACTAGTACCATCAGTGAAACCAATGTAGGGTAGTGAAGACACCGACATCTGGAAACCAAGAACAATGCAAGGTAAGCAGTCGAAAAGTGGAACCAAATAATGAAAAAGCACACAAGAGTATGATACACTAAAATACACAACACTCATGCAAAAATGATTTTAAGCATAGTACTTCTTCAAGTAAAGCCCATTTCTGGGTTCACTCAAAGGGACTCCATCACAATCTACCAACTCATAAGCTCCCTTCTCCAACACTCGTTTCACGATATAAGGACCCCGCCACATGGGCTCAAATTTACCAGCCCCTAGCAAATCTCGATCTTGCTTGTAAAGAAGAACTAGATCACCTACAGAAAAAAGACACGGCTTGACATGCTTGTCATATTGGGCTTTGACACATTTTTTCTGAGTTTCAATAACTAAGGCAGCATCACGACGGGTTTCATCTAATTGCATCAAATACAAAAGATGTTCCTCTTCAGCAGAGGTGTTAGGGAGAAGTTCGACGGCCAATTTCAAAGATGGGATTTCACATTCAATCGAAAAAATTGCTTCGATACCATATACTAATTGGAAAGGTTTGAATCTTGTGGCATACTTAACGGATGTCTGATAGGCCCATAATGTTGAGAACAACATTGTGTGCCAATTTGACTTATGAATTCCTACCATCCATCGAAGCATAGTAGTGAGAACTTTGTTAATTTCTTCAATCTGGCCATTGGCCTGTGGATAATAGGGGGTTGAGTTTTCATGATGAAGACCCAATTTTTTAGTAAGTTCAAACATCATAAAATTGCAAAAATGAATACCATGATCAATAAAAATGGCTTGAGGGACACCAAATCTAGTAATGATATGATTGAATATGAACAATGTTGCAGGTTTCCTGGTATTATCAGATGTAGGCATCACCTCGACCCATTTAGTGAAATAATACACAACTACAATAATGTATCCATGCCTCTTGGCCAAGTGAGGGTTACATATCATGAAGTCAATGCCCCATTTGGCGAAAGGATCGATGGAAACTATAGGGTGAAGAGGAGCAGTGTGAGATCGAATCTTATTGTTGTAGGTTTGACAAACGTGGCATTTATTGATGGCAGTAATGCAATCCTTAAACAACGAAGGCCAAAAATAACCAACTTGTAAGATCTTTTGGGTAGTGGCATACCCAGACATATGACCACCACATGCTCCAGAGTGACAGTCATTCAAATCTTTCTCAGCTTCATCGTAGGTGATACATCATCGAAATATGGAATCAATACCACGGTGGTAAAGGGTATCACCAAGGATGATGTATTGACGGGCTTGATACCGTATATAGCGACGATCTATACTATAAATATCAAGCCGAAAAGTTTGGGTTTGGAGATAGATGATAATATCTTCATACCATACGTCATCAGAACTGATCAGAAAGAGGGATTCGTTAGGTAAGGAATTCTCTGCCACATTTTTTGTCTCAGTAGAGGGAAGGTCACATATCAATTTGGCAAAAACCAAAGACTTCTTTGACTTGGCACATTCAAACTCCAAATCGAACTCTTGGAGGATAACTATCCATTTGGAGTACTTGCCCCCCATCAATTTTCGAGTAAACATATGTTGCATGGGGTTGTAATCAGAAATGACTGTGGTTCTACGTAATAGGATGTAGTGACAAAATCGTTGAACAACTTGAACAGCTGCCAAGACTAGTTTCTCCACATGTAAATATTTGGTTTGGGTGGTCATGAGAATCCGACTCAAATAGTATATAACATGCTCATCATGTGAATCATCATGTTGGACCAAAACCATGGCAATGGTAGAGTCTGAAGCAGCTAAATACAAGAAATAATATCGGCTATAGTCAGGTGGAAACAACAGTGGCGTACGGGTTAAAGCGAGCTTCAAAGCCTCAAAAGATTTATTTGCAGTATCGTCCCATACAAAATCGTAACCTTTCTTGAGAAATTGAGTAAATTCTTTCATTAATTTAGCGTAGTTGGGAATGAATCGACGCAAAAAAATTGCCTTGCCTTACAAACTTTGAAGCTAGCGTAGCATGGAAGGAGGAGGTACATTGAGAATAGCCTCAACCTTCAAGGGGTCCACCCGAATCCCATGTATAGACATGATAAAACCAAGAAGTCGATCGGATTCCACACAGAAAACACATTTGTGTGGATTCAAACATATGCGATAATAACAACAGCATAGGAAAATGGCCCGTAAATGTGTCGGGTGATCTTGATGATGCATGGAATGCACTAATAGATCATCTAGATAGGGTTTTACGATGTGCTTAATATCATGAAAATCATAAGACATAGCACGCTGAAAAGTCGCACCAGCATTCTTTAGACCAAAAGGTAATTTCCGGTAGGCAAAGGTTCCCCAAGGACAAATAAAAGCAGCCTTGTGTTGATCTGCTGGTAAAATATTGATTTGATTATAGATGAAGAAATCATCCATCAAGGAGAATATTTCACTCCTAGCATAGTTGTCAATGATCTGATCAACGAAAGGGGTTGGATAATTTTCCTTAGGACAAGCTTTATTTGTATCCCTATAATCTACACAAACATGGATCATGCCTTGTTTCTTATTTACCGGAACGAGATTGGATACCCAATCAGTCAAAACCACAGGATAAACAAAGCCATCCTTAAGAAGTTTTTCAACTTCAAGATTGATAGCAACAGCTTTACATGGATGTATTGGGTGAAGTCTCTGTCGAACGAGTTTAGCATTTGGGTAAGTCTTAATCTCATGCAAAAAAATATCAGGATCAATACCAGGCATTTCTTCATAACTCCAGGCAAAAACGTCATGAAATTATTGGAAAAGGGATTTATAAGTGTGAACCTCATCAATAGAACATGAGGCGCCAATATGAACATTTTCCACCACCTCGGGTTTAATATATATGTCAAGAGGAACGGTAGGTGAAATGTTACTCAAGTTCCCTTCATACAAAACATCGTGTGTTGACTCGGGAACATAAGAAATAACAACAACGATAGATAGAGTCAAAACCCGTTAGTAACTCTCTATGGTCTCATGTTCTAGAAAGATAATAGAACAATGATGCCCATCGTCCCATGGGGTATCTTCCATAGACATGACCGACATGATCATCTCATCAGTAGGTGTTGTTGGGAAATAATACCCTACGGACTAACAAGCTAGGGCTGAACTTGTACGTAGATCATGACCTCAAAGAAAACACTTTTAACCTATCACCCCAATACTCAAACCCCTTTTTCACACACAAGCATGGAAAAGACCTACTAACCTTTTATATCGATGTTTGATGTAGATCCTCCGTTGCGCTCTATCTGCTTTCTTTCGTTGCTCCTTCCAAAGACAATCCTGCAATCAAAACAAAACACTACGCATGCATGCTATTTTTCTACCTAAGGGTTAGAGATTAAGCATAAATCGAATAAAATATATATCACTCGTGTATTGGGACGGGAAAAGTATTCTTTTATTAATCTCAAGATGAATCAACTTACAATAATGATATATACCGGCCACCGTTCCTCGATCCTGATCCTGGGCTCCTCCTCTTCTTTGTCCTCCAACTGCTTTGCTTGAATTCTCCTTAAGCTTGAGGAAAGGCTAAAGGGTTGGGCAAATGGATTCGGCAATTGGGCAGAGTTTCTTTGCTATCTTTTTCCTCCTTCAAATAGTACCCCTACCCCTTCTTTTATAGGCTAGAAGGAGCTAGGGTTTTAGATGAACTCTCGGCCATGCATGGCTGGGAGTTCTAGTTAACTGACCCAAAGCTTTTCGTCTCGTCGGCAACTTTCTTGCTTTGTTAGGTAAACGCGGGCCGTAGTAGGTCAGCCCGCGTTCCAACGCGTGCAGTAGTGGGCCTGCCAGCGTTCCAATGCGTGCAGTAGTGGGTTAGGGTGCATTTTACTTGTTTTAAGAGGATTTTCAAGAGTTTATTCAGCATGGCTTTGGCAAGGACTGGATATGAGTAGGCCTGATGCCAGGTAAGCATGTGTGGTGCAATTTAGGGTTATAACAGATGCCCCCTAATGTGTGAGGTCAGAAGAGCATCTGATGGCCGAAATACATTACCAATTCTTTACCAATCTGTATTGATGTGCTGAATGGGGGAGCCCAGGAATTAGGAATCAGGAAGTGTCGTCTGCAAAAAATATCAAATGTCTCACCGAGGCGGGCATACCCATGCTCGGGATAGAATAGAACCATGGCTACCAATCAAATACACTATAGATCCATGTCAAATAACTATAAAGAGTAGCTGCGAACAATACACAGCGGATCTACATCTCGAAATCGGAAAGATATACGTATAAAGTATCCATCTCCCAGAAGTTGATTTGGCCTGATGGTTGTACTTCAGAGTTCGAGAAACAACTTCAAAGTCTTCTAAAACTCAGGTAGGAGTGTAATATGAGTGTACGAATGCACTACCCAGAGGTCTTCGATGGCTCGTCGGTTATGGACTTGATAATCTTGATGATCGGACTGAAGGCTTCAGTGATTTCGAACAAAGACTTGATTGGACGTTCAAGATGGCCAGGTATGCGGACAAGAGACATAATGCAGAGGGGCCGACTTAGGCTTAGTAACAAACTTCCCTTGGACAAAAGCACGAAAAGTGATAAGACTCAGGCAGCATATATGTTAATCATAAGTCTACGAAGTAGGAGGCAACGCAAACTCTCCATATGTTTGGAAGAGTAACCAAACAGTGGAGGACACAACTCTATATAGCGAGCAAATCTTCCTAAGGTCGTACTACATCCCATAGTCTGAGGAATCAAACGGACAGATGTGCTTTATCCAAAGGTGACTCATGATGCTACCAATAAAGAAAATACTTTTCCCATCCTCTTTTTGGGGTATATTTGATTTTTTTGTTCTTTTTGTTGATTTGGAAAAAGAATAAAGGAATATTACATTACAAGGGAGGAATGAGTATAGCAAACATACAAGCTCAAAGCACAAGGACAAGACTGATGTTCTAGGAAATAATACTCGGGAAAAATTCTCCAGTGGCCAAAGGTGTTCAGACGCAGACGCAAACCAGTACTAGACTGATGGGTAAGGTATGCAAATGCGGTTGATAGAACACACAATGGTAACGTCCTTCGATGTAAGTTTAACGAGCCCAAAGAAGGGAAGCTTGTGATTTTTCATATTTAGAGAGTCTGAAAAAGCATAAAAGGAAACTCCATTGGGGTACCTTTTTCGTCAATAGTCTAGTTGGTTCGAAAAAGGGATAAATTAGCACCGACTAGACGTCAATTCAAAACCATTTTAACGAGTGTGAAAAGGACAAGATCACTCGACTATTTTTTCACTTTTAAGGAGTCTGAAAAAATCTTAACTATGGACTCCGTCGGGAATATTCTTCTGGACCATTTTAACGAGTGTGAAAGAATAAGGTCACTCGGCAATCTTTTCAATTTTATGGAGTCTGAAAAGAGCTTAACTATGGACTCCGGGGTGGTTTCTTTTTCGTAAATTTAGTCCCTCAGGCCCGAAAAAGGAATAAAATCTTACCTGAGGATACTCTTCTAAAGAATGGACATTCAATAGAGTATTCCTTTGTTCGTGCAGTTGACCATCCGGACCGAAAAAGGGGTAAACTACCGCCAGACAGATGTGACTTCAAATTTCAGTTTAACGAGCGTGAAGGGTCACAAGATCGCTCGGCAATCTTTTCATGTTTAGAGGGTCTGAAAAGGGATTAAAAGGAGACCCGTTTAAGGAACGTGCTTCTGGACCAGTTTAACGAGTGTGAAGAAACAAGGTCACTCGGCAATCTTTTCATCTTTAAGGAGTCTAAAAAGGGCTTAAAGAAGACTCCATAATCGTTACTTTTCTCAGTTAATCCGGACGAGATCGAAAAGCATAAATGCAGTCTCGCCGGATGTTGTTTTCGGATATCAAAGCGAGCTTGAAAAACAACAAAGGTAGCTCATGATAGACTCTTTGTGGGTCGATGTCAGGTATCACTTCGTAAGACCAGGCAAAAACGTCATGGAATTCTTTGAAAAGATCCATGTAAATCTGAATCTCTTTGGGGGAGCAATCCGCTCCGACAAAGACATTCTCCACGACACCAGGGTTTCGGGAGATATTGATAGGTATAGTGGCAGCGATAGTCACCATATTTCCCTCAGCATAAATTTCCTGTGTAGCTAAGAAGTTAATGGGGCATGGTTGATCTCCCGTCATGGTGATGGTGAATTCTCCGACCTCAATTCGGCTTAACTCTGGGAGGAAATATGATCTGTGATGAAGATCTTCCCAAGGTTTGTCCAGACTAGTCATCTCTTCGATTACAGCTTTGTCAGAAGGCAAGACCAAGTCTAACGAATCGGTGGTAGCAAGAGAAGCCTGAGCCCACATAGGCTCTAGAAGTGGATCTAACTCTTGTGTGGGAGTCGGATTAGGAGTAGTTGAAGCTTGCTAGACTAAAGAGTACGCTACTTCAGCGGCCGACAAGGGCATGGACATGCTAGAGTGCCCTGTCTCATCCACCGTGGCCGATGGGAAGGAAGAATCCACGGATCCTCAAAGTAAGTCGTGCGGAACGACACAACATGAAAAATCTCAGCCTTGTGGTGAGTCGATATAAACTTGACATCGCCATGAGGAGGTGGGTAATTGAAAGTACCCATCAAGGATGGGCACAAACCAACTCCTACGTTAACGACACCGGCTTGAGGATTATCTATCATGGGAACTGTGGATGCCCCCAAGGCTGGGTCAGGTCTAGAGAAGGACAATTGATCAATGGTCACTATCTGGCCTTCATGTGGAAACAATAAGACTCAAAAAACTGTAGCGACCACCACTTGCATAGCATAAGTCCAACTACGACCTAAAAAGAGATTGTAGTCGAGGGGGGCATTGACTACCTCTACTTCAATGCACATGGTCTTTCCCCCTAACTGCACAGGGAAAGGAATGATGCCATGTGGTCGGA
Organism: Picea engelmannii; assembly: GCA_009831015.1. Classification (NCBI taxonomy): domain Eukaryota; kingdom Viridiplantae; phylum Streptophyta; class Pinopsida; order Pinales; family Pinaceae; genus Picea; species Picea engelmannii. The sequence continues at coordinate 408,306 of ML782821.1, forward strand.
AAGAACGACCGTCGAACGCAGTGAGGAGAGTAGGTGATGGAGACAACTCAGGCTGACCAATGGCTTTCCAGCATGCTAACGACATAACGCAAGTCAAAGCGCCCTCATCGACCACTGTGCAGAAGATATTCTATGTAAACGTTTTTGTGGGATGAGCCACTACTATCTGAAACACAATGTGGTAAGGCAAATGAGGTTTTAAGTCAGTCGTATCTAACATGATGGTACCTGGGTTACATGTCTCAGTAGAGCCTAAAGCAGCCAACAAGGCTTTTCTCTGAGCAGGGCAACTTTGGAGGACCTCCAAAGCAGACATAGCACAAAGGGTTTGGGACAAATCTTCCACCACAGAGTAGTTCTGGGTGGCCCTTGTGTTTGGGTTGTGAGAAGCTCTCTTGAATGCACCTTTTGGAATGTGTGTCATCGTTTCTCCCAATGTCTTCTCAATCTATAGAGGAAGAGATGGGAGTTCGGCTTCTTTGCCCTTCTCAGAGGTGCTTGATTTACTATAGTCGTGTGCTCTAGTCGTGATTAAAGCATCACCCCTAACCATATATATGTTCATGGAAGAGGAATTATTTGGGGGAGGGAAGGTTTCTTGGCTGCCCCCTTCGGCACTTGTAGAGGCTTGAGTCAAATTTTGCCCATGCTGAAAGGAATTAGTCAACACAGCTTGTTGTTGCTGTGTGACAAACTTCTGGGCCTCCGCAAGTCGAGGGCATAAATGGATTGGGTGGTCTTCCGCACATAAGTTGCATGGATACCTTGCCTTCCTCTTTTCCGTGGTTCCCTTGTCATCATTATCAGTGGGTTTCTTATCCCCCTTACCCTTCTTGCGTTGTTTTTTCTTCCCTTCAGGCTGCTGGGTGGCCTTTGGGTTAGTCGTCTGTACGGAGTGTACTTCCAACGTTTGGGTAGGAGGAGCAGCCAAAGCAGTAGTCTAACTGGCCACTGAGTGTTGTATGGATAACTGCTGCAATTGTTTTGTCAATTGCTCAACAGGCTTAGTTTGTGTCGAACCAACGATAGCATCGGCATGTGGTCCGGTTCTCTGTCTAGTTTTATCCAGTATCGATCGTGGGGCATCTGGAAGGATGTTGTACAATAGACCAGACTGAGAATAGATAAGCTCAAACTGTTGAGCTCTCATGATGGCATATTCTTCGGAGAAAACCCCAGAAGTTGCGACGTCTTTGGATAATTGCGGTACTAAATACTTAAGGAACCACTCAAGCAGGAATGTTGGTGGAACTGGTACTTTGATTAAACTCTTTCGGCATCGCCACTCTCAGATATGATCAGAGATATGGTCCGTTGTCGTCTGCTCAAAATTGGCTAGCAACTCTGTGCCGGCATCGTATCTCACAGGTAACTGGAAATGGTTAAGGAAGGCCATCGCCAGTTCGCCAAAAGAAGAGTATCGTGAACGATCAAGCTCTATGTACTATTTCGCGGCACTCCCAATCAGAGTGTGTTGAAATAATCGCAACTGGACGGAGTCATCTTTTAGTGAGTTATATGAACACCAAAGGTGGAAAGTAGTCACATGATCACCTGGATCTTCGTTAGGCTTGGCCTCGAACTTTGGAATGTCCAAAGGTAACTTTGTTGGCATAGGAGGCCAACGTGGATCGTGACAGATAGGATCATTTAACAACCGTGTCAAATCTGGCAAGTGTAACTTCGCCAAGAATGGTAGCTTAGGTTGCTGCTGACATCCTGGAAAAAGGGGTCCTGGAGTTTGACTGGCACCAGGTTGCCAGGAAAAGTTTGGCTGCTGGCCCGGATTCTAGTAGAAACCATGGCCCTAACCAGCGTACGGATTTTGCATCTGTGGAGACATCATTGGCTGATTCCCCATAAAGGACATAGGATGTTGGGCATTCATCGTGTTTGATAGACTTTGGGAAGGATTACTCCATGCCGGTCCTGCTGGGAGAGGCATAGAAGTCTGTCCGGGGTTCCATGGACTGTGGAAAGAATTACCCCAGAACGGCATTCCATAGGAAGGAACGGATCCTTGTCCTAAGTTCCAAGGTCCTGGTATATGTGCCCCCAGCGCAGGAATAGTACCCTGTGCTGGTGTAGACTGTCCAAAGATGGGTGTGCCCCCAGATGGGAAAGCAGTGGATGCGAAAGTGTTATTACCAAACATCCTGTTCCAAACAAACGGGGATGAACCTACCGACTGAGTTTGCGCAGGTGTTCCTTGACTCCTGGCTCCAAATGAACTTGTGTGTGCAGGTTGCCCGGTGGACTGCTGATGCGGACCACCAAGCGAAGGGGACGAAGGAGAGATATAACCTCCAGCGTAAGGAAAAGCATTGAAAGGGACAGGAATTCCCCCAAGTTGACCTTGTAGAGGAGTGTTAGAGCTCCCTGCCCCCAGACCCAAAGTCTGTAAAGTGGAGTGAGTGAGTGCAGGACTTGTACCTGAACTAGGCATACCGTATGAAAACGGAGAGCCTTTCGCACTAGTTGTGAAGGGATTTGTGGCCGCCACAATAGATGGGGTCGGTCCACTTTGCGACGTAGTTGCGGCCGGAGCCATGGTGGTCCGGACCGACGGCGGCAAGTTAGGAGATGCTTCTCATGTGGTAGCAACGGTGGTGGGAATGGAAGAATTCCCAGAGGAAGTAACAACATTTGTTTCCATAGATGTGTGAGGCACTGACAGGAGTTCGGTAAATTGGACTGGTACAATAACTGGTGTCCAGATATCAGTGTTTGGGGTTTCAATCGATCCAAGATTGGCGATTGATTCCTCCGAGGTTTGTTCGGGCTCAATGGTTAGAAACCCGGTTGCTTCGAAAGACCCTTGTTGGTCTAGCTTCCGCCTCAATGGTGGTGGGGGTGGCTCCAGTATAACCGGCGGCAGGCCCATAAGCCTTCGTGACCAGTGGAGCTCTGAATCCTCCACTGTGTGAGAAGATTCACGACACGCTAAGGTATTCTACACGAACAAACAGTAACACACACTAAAATAAAATCCCTATGAGATAAGACAAGCAAACACTAACTATTTTGAAGAACAGTTACAACAACCAACACTAGAGCAACTTACCGGTGCAAGTGCAACTCGAATACGGAAGCACCCTCCGGGTATACTCTGCAAAGCGTGGCCCGATGTCTG
>ML782821.1:411488-433153 GCA_009831015.1 Picea engelmannii
TGAGATAAGACAAGCAAACACTAACTATTTTGAAGAACAGTTACAACAACCAACACTAGAGCAACTTACCGGTGCAAGTGCAACTCGAATACGGAAGCACCCTCCGGGTATACTCTGCAAAGCGTGGCCCGATGTCTGTCCTATGTACCGTGGTATACCCCTACAGTCACCCGTGTATGTCCCTAGAAAATATTGGGAACTAGTTTTCCAGCACGTGAACAGTCACCAGGCGGGTACAGTCGATAGTCGGGTAGACCACAATGAGCAGGGTATCAAGCCCGAAACCTGTCAAGGGTATCGAGAGAAAATGGTCTGGAAGACAACTGAGGACCTCGAACGGATTCAAGACCCACGAAGCCCCGTGGCAAATGCAAACGACGGAATCCCTCAACAAATCCTCGATATGTGTTCTCCACTACGCTCGGTCCGGCTTTGGAGGGGTTATCTCCACTACCTTTCCTTATGTGACCTTGTGTTTAGCCTCTGTGTTAGAGGGGGGCCCCGGATAACTTTCTGTAACTGGACTTCTACACTCCCTATGACAGACTCCAATGTTTGGTTTGAGTGGCCTTGGAGAATTTACTCTCCAACCTATTCCAAGGCCCTAGTCCTGAGCTAGTGAATGAACCCTACAAACAAAAAGTCTGATAGTTTTTAATTAGCGTTGCTTTTAATGGGATTTTTACGTCACAAGGTATGAAGGTGAAACTGATGATGTGTAAAGACTCAAAGCAAGATGAACAAGAAATGCTTGGAAACAAAAACTTTTACAAAAAATGCAAAACCGGCAACTTTTCAACAAGAAAGACTTCTTTTTCTTTTTGAATTTTCTAAGATTTCATGCAGAAAAACATCAAGGAATTTCGCTCAAGCTGCGAGCTACTTATGCACTAAATGTACTACAAAAAACTTATGAAAACAGACTTCTTTCTAGCTACTGATGCAACAACACAATCTTCAAACCAAAAAGAAAATGAAAAAGAGAATTTTTTTTTTTTAATTGCAAAATGAAGCAATAAAGGGAAAATGCCGACAAGCACAAAACCAAGAAAACAAAATAAAATTCTGGCTTAAAGCGCAGATCGCAAAGAACCAGAGAAAAAATGCACAAAGGCAATCAAGAAAGCATCGATTCTAAAACTTGTCTAAAAACCATAAAACAATTTTTTTTTTTTATCTTTTGTCTTTTCTATCAAAACATCAACTAAAAAACACAGGCTAAGGATAAAAGGCCCTAACCTACTGACTGTGCAACCCTAGACTCAAAACCTCTGAGAGGGAAAACTTCTCACCACAAGAGGGGATGACTGCCCCCCCCTGAATGAAAAGTAACCTGACAGGCCTGCGACTGTCACTGAGACAGCACGCATTCAAAAGCGTGCTAAGCTATAACAGCGCGCGGGTACTCGCGAGCTGAATTGAAACAGGCCGCGTGTAGGTATAAAATCCAAGAAAAATCAAACACAGGCAGCCCAAACCTGAAAGAGGCCTCTGGTATTGACAACCAGGGTCTCTTAAAGGCTTGGATGCTTCTTCTTTAACAGAAAAGGAAACTAAATGAAAAAAATAACAATCACAATAAAGTAGACTGAGACAAGACTGTAAACCAGCAAGACCCAGACAGGATCCAGAAAGCCCCCTGAGAATGTGAAATTTTGGCAGGGAAGAGGAGACTGCCTCTTAAGCTCTCTGAGCCCTACACGCTATTGAAACCACTACAGCAAGCGTTCAAACGCGGGCTGTAGAAGGTTAGGGCGCGAGTTACACGCGTGCAGGCCTTTTGTAGGCCGCGTGTACCTCTATGTGTCCCGATAATAAATGTCAAGCAACAGTCAAGGAAAAACTGGTATTAAGAACCAGGTTCCCTGCTAGCTCTGACCTAACAAAAAACAAAACAAACAAAGAAATAGAGAATCTACTCCTTTAAACTACCCAAAAACCTCACTGAAATCCGGAAACCCTAAGAGTAATGTCCCCAGTGGAGTCGCCAATTTTGTTGTTGGGAAATAATACCCTACGGACTAACAAGCTAGGGCTGAACTTGTACGTAGATCATGACCTCAAAGAAAACACTTTTAACCTATCACCCCAATACTCAAACCCCTTTTTCACACACAAGCATGGAAAAGACCTACTAACCTTTTATATCGATGTTTGATGTAGATCCTCCGTTGCGCTCTATCTACTTGCTTTCGCTGCTCCTTCCAAAGACAATCCTGCAATCAAAACAAAACACTACGCATGCATGCTATTTTTCTACGTAAGGGTTAGAGATTAAGCATAAATCAAATAAAATATATATCACTCGTGTATTGGGACGGAAAAAGTATTCTTTTATTAATCTCAAGATGAATCAACTTACAATAATGATAGAGACCAGCCACCGTTCCTTGATCCTGATCCTGGGCTCCTCCTCTTCTTTGTCCTCCAACTGCTTTGCTTGAATTCTCCTTAAGCTTGAGGAAAGGATAAAGGGTTGGGACAAATGGATTTGGCAATTGGGCAGAGTTTCTTTGCTATCTTTTTCCTCCTTCAAATAGTACCCCTACCCCTTCTTTTATAGGCTAGAAGGAGCTAGGGTTTTGGACGAACTCTCGGCCATGCATGGCTGGGAGTTCCAGTTAACTGACGCAAAGATTTTCGTCCCGTCGGCAACTTTCCTGTTTTTGTGCTTTGTTAGGTAAACACGGGCTGTAGTAGGCCAGCCCACGTTCCAACGCATGCAGTAGTGGGCCTGCCAGCGCTCCAACATGTGCAGTAGTGGGTTAGGGTGTGTTTTACTTGTTTTAAGAGGATTTTCAAGAGTTTATTCAGCATGGCTTTGGCAAGGACTGGATATGAGTAGGCCTGATGCCAGGTAAGCATGTGTGGTGCAATTTAGGGTTATAACAGTAGGAAAGATCACATGGAATGGATCAGGAGATGTATCACAGAGAGAAGGAGGAGAAGGAGTCGCTGATTGAATAACTTGATAAGTTGATTCCACTGGACTTAAAGGCATTTTATTGTTGTAACGAAGATAATCACCAGAGCTAGGTACTATCCATGGGTCATATGACCAAGGGGTTTCACAAACAGTGGTTGATATCATGTTGATCGAAGCGACAAAAGGAGGAGGAATATCGAGTGATGGAATAGGAAATGTACCCATCAAGGTCGAATCTTTTAAAAGACCCACACCGACATTCTCACAACCAAGAGATGTTTTCGAGATCAAAGGTATGTTGCTAGTACGCGAATGAGTTCCAAAGAATGAGAGTTCTAGCCACGCCTTGGCTCCTAATTTTGTTAAAACGCCCAAACTCTAGCCTCTACAATGAGACTCTGACCAATTCTGAAGACGAATCCAGTAAAACAATGTTGAAGAATATAATAGCAACTACATCAAAATTGTTGTATGTTTGACAAAACAATAGATTTTAGTGGATGGATATCGAAAATAAATCACACAGATTTGCTCCTTTCTTTGAGCATCAACAAAAGTCTCTTACATAACTTTTGATGGAGGCATTCTTGCTATCTCATGGCATTTTTTTTTATTAATTTAATTTTTGAGAAGCACACTATAACAAATGTTTAGAAAAATTTTACCAGACAGCATGACAATGACTTCTCTGGATCCTTAATGGACTCTCAGTTGTTCACTGTTGTTGTTTCTTGCTAATGTCACATATGTTGTTGATGTGCATAACATGACTATTGATGAATATGTCAATTACATGAATCCTCCAGCAGTGTACAAATTTCAGAATAAACATGGAGATACCATTTTATGTGTATTATACACTGATCAAATATCTCTATAGGGTACGGAGCAACCGTCTATGGAAACTAAGGTTGATCGAAAGATAGAGTCAGGACTAAATTCTGGAAACAAAACAGAATTTCCATAGGGCACAGTGGAAATTCTAGAAACAAAACATGAACATGTAGAAAGGGCGGGATCTATGACAAGATTTATAAGCAAAACAAGAAATTTACTCACAGATCTTGTGCAGCATGAGCACGTGAGGGTGTCATTAAAAACAGATGCTCAGCCAATCAATGGAGCAAGTGCAGGTCTGAACGTATGGAATCCATATTTGGACACTTAGGATGGTATATTCACTCTGATTCAAATCGGGATTATAAATTACCATCAACCATTGGAAATTATACAGATCACATGGGAAACTCTATAAATTTCATATTTGAATGGACATCATACGCATAATTGAATGAACAGTTTCCAGCATACGCAACACAGGTCTGCATATAATCAAAACAACAACATGGTAAACAAATCGATTCATATTTACCATGCAGATCTATCACTCATATTTGATAGCATGCATCTATAAGAAATCTATAATACCTTTGGTGGTAGTGGTGGTCGCAACTCATTTAATCCAAACGAATTTTCATTTGTCTTCTCTAGCTTTCTTCCATATGAATTGTTACTAATATCGTAATGCAGAGGAGGCAGATCAGATCGTGCTTGAGAAGCTAAAATTTCTTTGACATGCCAAGAGTAGCCATCATCCATCAACTCAGATTTTGAATCACTCATGGAAAACTACCATGAACACATCAGGCCCTTAAGACCATAAGAAGCTCTGATACCAATTGAAGAAATTGAGCATAATAATATTAGGACAAGAAGATTGGCAGAAAAGGCCTCAAGCCATAATTCTGAACATTGTATTCATCTTAATGATACAAAATATATAATTCAATAATGAAACCACCTCAATTGTTCTCACATCGACACCTCATCAGGAGATAAGGTAGGAGGAGACAATATAGGAATCTAGAAACACACTTAGGATAACAACTATATCGTAGTATGTAAAATAAATAAAGGTGGTATACTTAGACTTAATGATTGTATATGAGAAAGAGGCTAACAAGTTGGTCGACAATAGCGACCTTTCCTTGGTGTGGGAAATGTAACACACGAAAAAGAGTACACACAATTGCACGCATGGAATCAATCCAGCGACGACCAAGTAGAAGGTTAAAATCAAGAGGTGCATCAAAGACATCGACCTCGACCTCGACATTGACCGATTTACCTTCTAATGTAATAGACAACGAAGGAAGAACATCGTAAGGTTTAAAACATGTACCATTGAAGTCTTTAAGAGTATTGTGTGACTCGGTAAGGGCAGGAGAGCCAATAGATTTCCATCAAGTAACGTACATAACGTAAGTCGAGGTTCCTTCATCAATAACAGTTCGATAGATATTCTTATTTTCCACAACAACTTGGATCTGAAACGCTAATTGAGGAGGAAGCCTTGGAATATGATCTTCCAAGTCAAATATTATCAAATTAGTATCAGTAGGATCAATTCCACCAATAGCATTTAACAACGCCTTCCATTGAGTAGGACAACTTTGAAGGACTTCGAGAACTAACATCGCAGAGGGTGCTTGCACAAGGTCTTTCACAATACTGTATTTTTGGGCAGCACGTGCATGCGGATTAAATGAAGACTTTCGAACAACGCCCTTGGGAGGAGGACGAAGAACTGTATCTAGGGTCGGTCATTCGAGATGAAGAGGACCCTTTGGAGGTGAAGTTGGGGGAGGATGTTGAACCAATGGAGGTGGTAAATCGTTAACTTTATCTTTCAATGGAGAATAATCTTTGGCTCGAGTTGCGACCACAAATTCGTTCTTCTTGGAGTCACCAGTGCACATAAGATGAGGTAGAGGGAGAAGGTTGGTCATGAATTACCAATCGGTCATGCTGCTAAGAAGGAAACGGTTGTGACAAGACAGCATGTGTATAAGGTTTCTCGGTCCCTTGCAGGAACTTAGTAACCTCAATGCGTCGTGGAAAATCTTTCATATAATTATCGTCACCACAAATAAGGCAAGGGTAACGAGGTTTACGTTTATATTTATCATCAGATGGATGTCTTTTAGATTTCTCAGATTGTTGATTATTATTTTTGTCCTCCTTATTCTTACCCTTCCCTTTATTTTTATTTTTAATTTTACCTGTAGATGTAGATTGAACCGAATTAACTTTAGAAGTTTTACCGGAAGGAGGAGTAGGAGTAGGAGTAGGAGTATTTTGTACATTAGAAGTGGTAGACTTGGGATTGGTATGACTAGCTTGTGTAGACTAAGTCTCATCATGAAAGATTCTAATCATGCCATCAGCAGCATGAGAAGCTACTGGAGGTGATGGGGTAGGATTCGTAGAAGGACGAGGAGCATCAGGGATCAGGTCATATAATGTGCCCATTTGTGAATAAACAAGATCTAAATATTGAGCGTGACTAATCGCCTGCTCTTCAATGACAACACCCCCCATGGAAACACCATGGGCTATAGGACCAATGAGTGATTTGGTAAACCACTCAGCCAATAGTTGATCAGGAAGGGGAAATTTGATTAAGCGTCTTCTCCTCCTCCACCCATGGATATGATTAGAAATATGAGTGGAAGATGATTGTTTAAAAGAACTCAATATTCTGGTTCATGACTCGCATCAAATAGGCAACTGGTAATGCGTTAAGAAGGCCATGGATAGGGTATTGAAGTCATTAAAGAATCCTCGTGGTAACTCAATGTACCATTTGGTTGTCGAACCCGTGAGAGTTCATTGGAAAAGTCATAATCTTATGGAGTCATCCATTAATGAGTTGGACGAACACCAAAGATGGAAAGTCATGACGTGATTATTCGGGTCTTCTCCTGATCGACTATCAAACCTAGGAATCTCAGACGGTAATTTGGCTAGTATGATGGGCCAATAAGAAGAATTTAAAATAGGATCATTCAAAATCCTAGATAAATCTGATAAATCCAAAGTGGAAAGAAAAGGCAATTGTCTATTCACTTGAGGAAACTAGTAGTTTTGAGGAGGCAATCCCATAGGTATACCAATAGGACCATAAGCAGTCTGTAGATAGTTATATAGTCCCGACAGATTCAATTGTGGAGGGTTTTGATTAAGTGGGCCCCCTTGGAAAGGAGCATTAGACTGAAAATTTTGACCCCAAGTAGGATTCATAGAACCTGGATACGGTTGATCGAGATTAGGGGTACAAAATCATTAACTTGAGGATGTTTCCCCCAGACAGTTTTTGATTCCCTTGGAAGGGAAGATTCCAAGGTTGATATTGTAACATAGGTATATTTTGTCCATAAACTGGGTTCTGGACTCCAACCTGAGGTTTCCCCCCAAGTTGAGGTTGTCCCCCAATCTAAGGTTGCCCCCCAAATTGAGGTTGCCCCCCAACTTGAGGTTGACCTCCAACAGGAATCTGAAAACCAGAAGTGACAGAATGACTAGTGCCTCCAACTGGATTGGAGCCACTATGGCCAGGATGATTAGATCCTCCAAACAGAGGTGGAGGGACATAAGACCCCTCAGAGAGAACCTGGGTAGGTGTAGGAACAAAATGACTAGCAACATTCTACCCAGGAGGAACAAAAAGTCTAGACCCTCCGGATGGATTCTGGGTAGGAATAGAAATGGAAGTATTCAAAGCGTTATACCCAGGGGGAAGTGACAGATTTTATCTAAGCGAAAGTGGTGTCCCAATAGGAGCTTGAGAGATCACCGTATTTCTAGTAGAAACAATTGTAGCTTGTGGGACCATAGTAGAGTGGGAAATCTGGAGAGGAAGAATGGAGTGAGAACCAATCAACAATTGGTCTGAAACTGTGATGAAATTACTGGTTGTGCCAGTAAAATGATCTAAAGGTACTGTATAGGCAATAGACATCTCGGGCATTTTTGATGCCATAAGTTGATTAGAATTCATTCCTATCGTGTCAAAAATATCATGTCCCGAGCTAGGATTGAAAAATCCAACAGTGTGAACCGGGGTTCTAAATGATTCACTTTGAAAAAGTGGATCGTCTACTCCAGACTTTGCGTTAGGTCCAGTAGGTACTTCAATATTCTTGACAACAACAATTTCTCCCGATGAATTCATCCGGAGCAAATGTGCATCATGTCTAATACTCAATAATGGGTTTGGGGGAAGTCTAAATGCCTTTAACAAATTTGAAACAATTATGAATCATTCTAAATAATGTGAACTTCCAGCCTGTGAGGCTACTTCGTTATTGACTGCTCTCTCAAGAGAGCCCTATGGTGAGTTAGGAAGAAAAGGGAGGTAACCTTTCAGATCTTCTGGAGGTAGCCCTTTCATCCTACATGAACGGCGAAGGCCAATGTTGGTTGAACCAAATAAAGAATGAAACACATATATGGCCAACTAGAGAAACAAAAAACACTCACTAATAAAATCTAGAAATCAAACCAAGCAAACAAACCTTCTTATTTCGAAATCACTAGTTGGTGATGAAATCCAACTTCGCGAATGTCGTGAAATCAAGACAAGAAGGGGCTGGGATAAAGTGGGTGGAAAAGTTATGCTGACGACCTGCTTAAAGGCCTTACACCCTGGTGCAAGCCCCCACACATAATCGTGGGTATACCCTCCTAGGAGCTCAAGTGAGTTTGGCCAATGTCGATTCCAGGTACTGTGAATACTTTCCCCTCCACAGTCACCTCGTGTAAAGACCCTAAAGAGATAGCATACTAAGGTTACCAATTACGACAATAATGCCTGGGGAAATAGTCGATAGTCTGATCCATGCACAAAGACAGGGTATCTAGCCTGACATCAACTCTATAAGATCCCACACATAATTGTGGGTATACCCTCAAGTGACCCCTAATAATGCGTGCAATCTCTACACTAAGGTCGACAAAGCAGGGTGTGTAACTCTGTCAATCCTAATGCGACTTCATGATTGACCCTTGTGTTAGAAGGGCTTCCCAGAACAAAATGTAGTAAGTGGATTTGAGCTCTCCCTATCACAATATACTATTGTGTGTTTTGATGCTTTGGAGAGTGTGTCTTACAACCTATTCCAAAGCACTATCCTAGCTAATGTTGGTGAAGAGAATTTCTAGAAAATAAATTTTGATGATAAATTTTAAAATTACGTTGTGTTTTATAGGTTGTTGTTTACTCAAAAGGGAGATGGAAATGAAATTGATGATGTATGTGACCTTGACCCAATAAAATGAAAGAAAAGATGAATATGCAATCTTTCAATTTGATGAACTCTAATTACAGTAGGGAGAAGGTATCTCTTTTTGAAGTACAAAAGCTACGAAATACAATTTATCAATTCTTGAATGAACAAAATTCCAAATAATCATGAACTAAAAAAATTTCCAACTTTCTACTTTAACAAATATTTTGAAATAAAAAATTTCCTTATGAAAGATTACTAAAAATAATAAATGACTTTAGTTCTTCATTTCCCAAATCAAATCAGAGATGTAATAAAGAAATTAAAGCGTAATCCAAGAAAAGTAACACACTCTCAACACAATTCCCAAATCAAACTCATAACGTGGACAAAAATGAAAATGATTGGAAAGCCTTTTGTCAAATGCAAAAAAAAATGTTTCTCAATTAATAAACAATCTAGAAAGTAAAAAACAATCCAAAACTCAAATAAATCAAAAACCCTTTGTCAAACAAGCACTCAGGACCAAGATCCAGATATTATATCCTTGTGACAAAAAATCAAAAGCAAAAACTTGAAAAATCACAAAGACAATCTTTCAATCCCTGAAAACCAATCAAATGCAAACTTTAAACTCATAAATCAATCAGACACTAGTATCAGAAGTTCATCCCAGGCAATTGAGGCAAAACTGGGTGAAAAAAGAAAAATTGGCTCTCTCCAACAATTCCTACAGGAATCGTCGCAGGTGACAATGGAGCACAATGCGACGAGCTAGGGTTGTCGCGGGATACCAATAGGGCACGGTGCGACGTCGATGCACTGGTCTGCACAAGCAGGGTGCGAAGTGAGAGGATCATCGCAAGCTGTATATATAGTACAGTGTGACGATATCTGTAACTAAGGAACAAATGAAAGAAAAACAAAAATCTAACTGAACCTTCAGACCCAAGGAGTCCATATGGATCACCCACAGACTCAGAGAATGAATTTAACCAAAATAAGGTAGTCTAAAAGAAAATAAGAATAAGAAAAACAAAATAAATTAGCACTCCCCAGTGGAGTCGCCAATATTTTTATCAGACTAATCGGTAAATGTGGACATAAACAGATCTCCCTAGATCCCACTGGAAACTAGAACAAAACAAAACATAATGCACACTTCGCCTTAAAATTCATCATCATGTGAACTAGTTTAATGAGTTACAAGTTTAATGCACCTTTTAAACGATGCTTGTCCTCACTAGTGTCGTTTTTGTAACTCCTTCCTTGTGTTTGTAAAATGGTAAGCTTGTATAAGAATCACAAACCAACAACGAAGGAAAACAAAGATACATGCATTCTAATGAAGTCTATGTATATGATCAAGTAATTATACAATATAAGACGAGATACTTAGATAGGGAAGAAATGAATTATTGTATTAAGTGTATAGAAAGTGGAGAATAAAACTCATGCCTTGATGTTGCAAGGTCCCCTTTCGATGGCTCTTTGCTTCAACACACACACCTTTGCTTCAATTCCTTGAATGAAGAATATCCACAATATGACTTGAAGAACTAAAGCAAAGCTCTCAAGCATAATCTAAAGTAGAACTCTCCATACAATTCTTAGCCTATTCAAACTTAGCCTTTTCCATGAGAGATCCCTCTTTATATAGTGTGAAAGAGAGATGGATGAGGAGATTAGGATGATCCCACCAAATCAGAGAAGCAAGTAAGATCCAAACCGATCAGAGGCCACCTCATCTTCTAGAAGATCCCCTTCTAGAACATTCGTGAAATTTGACTTTTCCAAAGCTTTAAGCATCATTGCACCATGTGTATGTAGCAACATGCAACATCGTCGCAATCCAGGTGTAGTGCAGGATGTGACGATCAGGCATCATCACACCCCATGAATAGAGCAGGGTGCGACGACTTTCCTTCATATGGTTTTTGGCAGAGGAAATCAAATCACTTTTCCCATGGAGAAAGTCTATTTTAATATTTTTAGGGAACATGGACACATGTTGTCAGGTGATCATTGAGGTGACCAAAATAATGTGTAACAATAACCTAAGGTAAAACAATAAAATAATATGTTTTAGTACATAATTCAAAAATTTTAATCAATCAATTGTAAATGGATGCCTTGGCATAGTTTCCTAGCCAAAAACATATCAAGGGTTACAACACATGGGAAGACCAAAGAACTCTATTCAAATAAATTTAGGTAATCTAGTCGACCAAGTTATCATCCTTCCACTAGGAAAATGCTAATTGAGTATTCTTACATACCCAAGGATCATGGACAATGACTTCATTGACATGAGATCTCTCGATGAAGTGAAATAAGAAAAATGATTTGGTTATGTAGATTTTAACTTTGTACAATATTTACTACAAACATATTTTCAATAAAAGAACAAAAAATATACAATGGCAAATACACACATTACACAAAGATTTTTCCCTTGGAAATCCAAATCGGAAAAAACAGCATATTCTATATTCATTCATAGTGATACATTGTTTACAATACAATATACATATAAGAGCCAGCGACATCCAAAACCCTAACCCAATGACTTGGATTAGTCAACAACCCTAATTTCTTAATTGGAAATAGAAAATCATTAGCAAAAACCATGTGCCAAAAAATCATCCGACAATAGACACGAAAATCGAGGCAAAAATGCAACACGTTTCTTGACACAAAAAAAAAATTTGGGGGCTATCGCCCCCCTGCACATACCCAACAGGTTAAGATCATGGTGTGGAGATTGTATCACCCACGATGTTCCCAAAACCCTTTAATTTAGTTCCCACTAATAGACTTAGGAAAAACCCTACCCACAAAATATCATAATAAGGTTAGTCTTTAAATGCAACCTCACACACATTTTCATATTTAAAAATGGTAATATAAATGAGAGTTTTCTTAATATTGGAAATTACTTTGTGATAGACTTCATGGATCATATTTTCATATTTAAAAATGGTAATATAAATGAGAATTTCCTTAATGTGAAAATTACCTTGTAGACTTAGGAAGAACCCTACCCACAAAATATCATAATAAGGTTATTCTTTAAATGCAACCTCTCACACATTTTCATATTTAAAAATGGTAATATAAATGAGAGTTTCCTTAATGTGGAATGTGGAAATTACCTTGTGATAGACTTTAGGGATCGTATTTTCATATTTAAAATTGGTAATATAAATGAAAGTTTCAAAATTGGTAATATAAATGAGAGTTTTCTTAATCTGGAAATTACCTTGTGATAGACTTCATGAATGAATTTCCTCAATGCTTTGTAGAATAGCATCATTGTTATTAATCACAAGGTTTCCACTGATAGCTCCAATAATAAAGATATTAATAAATTTGATACCAAATAAAGGGCAGAAGATATTAATAAATTTGATACCAAGTAAAGGGTAGACTATTTAAGGCTCCTCGAGGCCGTGTGCAAGAGCTACTCAATGGGCTGAGACATGGAATACATGGGATAGAGACAAGAAAATAAAACTTGGGTAAATACATACACAGAATAATTCAAACCCTCCACAACATATTATATTATTATTAATATTTAATTAATCTTCTTGTCTAATTTATAATTCTTTAAATGTTTTATGCAATATTATAATGTTAGTGCTATATGATAAAGTATTATATCATATAAGTGGAGACAAATAACCTCAATATGGGCCATTGAACACACTTTTTTTAAAGTTATATATCATGTAGAGGGACAGTGTTGTCACCATAAGGGGATGCATAACTCATACTCCGTGGTTGAGAGATAGAGGAGGGAACACATTTCCAAAAATTCCAATGTTGTAAAGATTGATGGCCAACATCAATATAAATTATGTTTTTAGAACGACCAACTAAATGCAAGATTAAAATTCCATTTGTATTAATTTTACCTTATCATTATTCGATTATCATAATTTGTATAAACCCTTTACTAAAGTAAGAAATATCTTTTTCTTTTAAAACTAAAGTGACCTCTCCTTTTTTTTTCATTAAAAGAAACGTCTCCTCCTTTCCAATGTAAGCATTGGATGCCTTATATGTCACAAAGACCTACATAACATTAATTATATGTCACAAAGACCTAAATAACATTAAAAGTCAATGGAATCGTAATCATTTTCATTTCTTCCTTTTGACCATGGGAAATCAAATGACAATTTCCTTGAATAATGCATTACTTTTGCTTATGCTAAGGTGTTAGCAATTTCAGCACAAAAATGGCATGAAACCTGTTATCGAGTACAATTAGTTTATCTAGTACTTAATTCAATTATCTTGGGATGGAAAGGAGTACTAAATGCAATTATATAAATTATAATGATTAAAAATGCAATTATATAAATTATAATGATTAAAGAATATTAATTTAAGATGGAAAAAGTTAGTGTGGAGATTTAATCTATTAAAATGGAAAATGTTAATAAGATTTATGGAAAAGAAAATTTTACATAAAGAGGATAATTTTGTTGTATTAGAGAACATTTTTAACATTGTACGATCTACATGAGGCTAATGGTATTCCTATATTTGCAATGTCTAATGGACCTACCCCTAAGCTAAGATGTTCACTCCACACTTTGAATGACTTGTATCTAGAAAGTTGTTGTCATAGGTTGAACACCAAGGTAACACTCCATTAATATTTCCCAACGACCCATGGCCCGCAAGCCTATTGAGATTAGCCTTTGTGGCTTTACCTTCACGGCCTTACCTTCGTGGCCTTTACCTTCATGGCCTTACCTTCACAATTTTTTCCCTGCAGAGTGTCAAGTTGACATTCTATAAAAAAAATCAGTGACCCACGACCTGCAATCCTATTAGGCTTAACTTTGCATACTTTTCCCATAGAGTATTCTCTCGCGAGACCTTCCCAAAGAACCTTTTCCCTGCGAGCTTATTCTCGTGAGCCCCATTTCCACAAGCCTATTCCTGCGAGTCTTTCCCTATGATCTCCCTCTCATGAGCTTCTCCCCACAAGCCTCTTCCTGTGGCTTTTTCAAGATGCACATCGATAAGTTTCATCTAATACCTGCAACCCGCAAGCCTCTTGGGCTTAACTTCGTGGACCTTTGGACTTGATAAGTAGCATGGCATTGAGTTTTTCCCGCAAGGCTTTTCCTCGC
This sequence comes from Picea engelmannii, assembly GCA_009831015.1. Lineage (NCBI taxonomy): Eukaryota > Viridiplantae > Streptophyta > Pinopsida > Pinales > Pinaceae > Picea > Picea engelmannii. The sequence continues at coordinate 425,636 of ML782821.1, forward strand.
GAGTTTTTCTCCCATGAGACTATTAAGTTAGGATTTTTTTGCCCAAGCTCATGTTTGATTTGGATCGTCGATCTTTGCATTCGGGGTGATCTCAGGCGTTAGTCCACCAAATTTATCCTACGACCCCTACCTTATTCCACCATGGACCTCGTCAATCCACATCACAGTATAGTCCACATCATCATTGTACGAAATTTTTCCAAAATTCTGAAACTTAAATTTTTTTTGAAAATTTTTATAATTCCTCCAAAATTTCTCCATTAATGCACTTGGAAGTTCTTAATTGGTCCAGGTTGAATCTCGGTTGTTGATTCCTAATGTTGAAAACATATGATCCATTGATCTTCCAACTCTTCAATTGCCATGGCAATGCGAAATTTTCCCTTCCCAACCAAATTTAACTCTGCAACCTACAAATTTATGCAGTTTATCCTTTCTTTGATTGTTCTAAGGAAATTTAAACTTGAATTTGCTCATAAATTTGGGGATTTCACTTTTTTTTCACCATTTTCCCCAAATCCATAATAGGTGAAACTCTACAACATGAAATTATACAGATTTTGCATCAGTTTTGACTCATACAAGCTCGGTGTTTAACCTTGAGTTTTAATACCAATCTGTAATGTATACATCCTCCAAGTTGAGTCTCGTTACTACAAAAATGACTTAGCTTATCTTGATACCATTTAGAAACTACATGCATGTGGCATGTCAAATAACTCGTGCAACTAACAACACAATAAAAACCATGAATGCAAAAAAACCTAGCAAACATAGAACATTCAAATGTTCATTTACATAGCGAAAAAGTCATGATAAAAACAATAGAAACTTATATGTTTATAAATTAACCAACTAGTTGCATACAAAGGATGTTCCTCTCGTCCATAGGCTTGTTGTTAATTTCTCTCAACAACAAGCCACCCTCGAGCTGAGTCTATGAGTCCATAAGAAGATACATCCCTCTTGGTTGTCCACTCTCCACATTAAGCAACCCAAAACCTAGGTTCTACTCCAACAACGGTTCCCAATCCACTAGCTCTCTTCCCCACAACCTGCACAACCCAAGGAATGTACCCCCTTCTCTTCTCACAGTCCCTTGGGATGTACCATTCATTTATCAAGGCTTCCAATGCACTTGGTTGGATGGGAATCTCATAGCTACAGACTCTAGGAACTCTCAGTTGCTCCAGGAGTGCTCATAGTATCCTTAACAAGGCTCTTGAGCGATTTTCTCAATAGGAAAACACACTACAATCTTACAACCCGTTTTTATAGGCACACAGACCTCAATTTTAGCATAAACATGGTCCAATAATGGTTGTCCTCAAGGACAACATGGCTGGTGATATTCCAAACACTCAACTCCTCCCTTGCTACCCAAAGTCTGTAGGTAAAATTGTCATCTTTTCCCATACACAACTCCTTCTTCTTCCTTACTTGATTAACTCTCATTGTTCCCAAAAAGGATGATTACACCCAACCCATGTTTTCATAACTGAGTAGGATGACTTCCTCACCAAACCTCTTACATGAATTCAATGATTGGCTTTGGGAACACTCAACAAAAAAATAGAAGGTTCACTCAACAATAAAAATCAGGGAAAAGGTTTGGGATTTAAAACCCATGAATTAAACCCCCTTGGCTCCCCATTGTTTTCGTCCCTCTTGTATCGCAACCAGTGGTTATCATTTTGATTAATCATTTTAATGTACATAATACATAGTTCGACGCTCAACCATACTAATCAATACATTCTCTTTTCCCCAAATATATCGGCTCACTAGCCTAAATGATAGTTACACAATTACATTATAATTTACGGGAATTAAAACTAGGGATGTTACATAAGTAACCCTGGAGTTTTTATTGTTTCTCCTTTATTTCTTTGGAAAACCTAACATTCTCTCACAAATTTTTGAATGTCTTTCTTCAATCCTTCCCAAAAAATATCATTTTTTATCTTTAATATGTTTTAAGGAACCTTAAATGTCCTGCCATCGAAGAGTCATGAGACTCCCTTAATATTTGTTGTTTCAACTTTAACTGAGGGCATAAAAATATTATATCCTTGTACCAGAGAATATACCTCTTGCACTCCCAATGTCCCTTAGAGTTCATCCCTTCATTTATACATTGTATTTTATGTCTCTTACTATTTTCATCTTGCCATTCATAATGAACTTCTTCCAACCACACCAAAATGGAAGATGTAATGGAATGTAAACTTGAGGCTTCTTTTTATTCTATAAAAGGCATCTGCAACCACATTATCCTTCCCCTTTTTGTAGATTATTTCAAAACCAAACCCTTACATTTTTTATACCCATTGTTTTTGCTCCTCTGATGACAATATTTTCTCCAAAAAGTATTTTAGGCTATCATGGTCTATCTTGACTTTAAAATGCCTCCCAATGAGATATTATTGCCATTTTTTATTGCATGTAAAATTGTTGCCATTTCTTTTTCATATTTAGATTTCACCAAGTCTTTTCCCTTTAATTGTTTACTTTATAAAGCCAATGGTATCCCTTCTTATGTCAATAATGCTCCAATTCCTTGTCCAGATGCATCACATTCGACTATGAATGTTTTACAAAAATCAGGTGTTGTCAATACTAGTGTCGAAGTCATGGCATCTTTTAAGAGTGAGAATTTTCATTCCATACAAATGAATTTTTCTTCAAGAGAGATGTGAGTGGGCCTACAATGTGTGCATAATTCTTAACATTTTTTTGATAATATCTTGTAAGAGCCAAAAATACTCTAAGACTCTTGATGTCCTTAGGAATAGACCATTTTGTAATAGCTTGGATCTTTTGAGGGTCCACCTTAATCCCTTCCCTTAAAACAATATGACCCAAATACTCTACTTCTTGTTTCCCAAAAGAACATTTGGATATTTTTACATACAATTTAGTGTTCTCAAGAATTTGTAGGACTTTATCCACATGGTTAATGTGGTCTTACCATCATTTGCTATAGGTAAGTATACCATCAAAGAAAGCCAATACAAACTTTCTAAGTTGAGGTGGAAAATTTTTGTTCACGGATCTTTGAAAAGTAGAATGAGCATTAGGAAACCCAAAAGGCATGACCAAGAACTCATAGTGCCCATCATGAGTTCTAAAATTTGTTTTGGGAATGTCTTCTTTTCTTTATCTGATTTGGTGGCATCTTGATTTAATATCTAGCATTGTAAAATAAGCCACTCCATGAAGCTCATCAATATTTGGACTAGGGAATTTATCCTTTATGGTGATTATTTTTAGATCTCTATAATTAGGACACATCCTCCAAGATGTAACATCCCCACTATAATCCCCAATTTAATTAATGCATAATGTAGATATGAAAGTGGCTATGGCCAAATGATGTAATATGTGAATTATGTTTTTTTATTTTAATAAATATAATGTGATACCAGTTGTTGGGAATATGGACAGAGATGGGGGCTGATTAATCCACAAGAGAAGGGAATGTCTAGGAGTTTCTAAGAGGGGTTCAAGGAGGAAATTAATTGTGGGTATTAATCCAAACCTAGATTTCTAAATTTTATTATCATTGGGACAACCTTCTATTTTCTAGTTGAATGTATGAGAGCCCAATCATTGACTACATGTTAGGGGGTGGGTGTAGAAGTCACATCACATAGTTATTGGAAGCATGGGCCTGAAGTACAATCAATATTGGGTAGAGTGTGCAGTCAAATACCTTGGGAAAATAGAGAAAATTTGTATGGGGAGAATAGGTAGTTTTTTACATCAAGTTTTTGGCTTGAACACAAGGGCGAGCAAGGAAAAAGGATCATTGGAGCTAGACCAAGAAGGATGGGAGAATTATGGATCATGCTTGAGCATTTTTGGAGCATTATAGAGATAAATATTGAATAGATAGTTTGCTAGGCCTGAAGAGTGAACTCTTGTGCGAGTTGCACTAGAACAACAATTGTTGTTAGTGGTTGTTGGTAGTTTTCTTAGCAATGAATTCCCTTAAGTTCCTAGTAGAGATATTCCTAGTTAATTGTGCCAAAAATACCATGATAAACAAATGGGACACCTAAGGGACTGAGAGTAGTGAAGGGATACATTCCTTGGATTGGGAAGGTCAAAAGGAAGAGAGATGGAGGAAATTCAAGATAGTTGCAGGAGAATACTAGTGGGTTGTGGGATATTGAGCTGTGAGTGGATTGTGAGAGAGACCCTTCTTTTGTGGATTCTTATCCCTAGATCGGGGGTGACTTGTTGTTGAGATCTAGAACAACAAGTCTATGGTTCAATGAAACATCCTTCCCAAGTGGTTGGTTGCACAATGTTTTTAAAAATATTAGTGTTTATCTATTTCTTGAGTTACTTCATCAGTTTAATTGCTATGCTTAACTTTGTGTATGTAAATGGTTTATTTGTTGTTGTGAATGAGTTTATTATCTACATTTATGTTCATTTAGAATGTTGTAGATGCATTTACTTATGGGTATTAGAATCTAAATAACTATGTGTATAATTTGTAGCCGATAAGATACAAAAATTTAATTAGTAGAAGAAATTCTTCGAATTTATATGTATTTTTACGCAAGTAATGTGCCTTGGTGAAGATGGGGAATGTTAATATTGGTATCAGAGAATAATTTTCATCACTAAGCCTACATGGGATATACTCAACATGCAAAAGCTGAAATTGTAGAGTTAAGAAAACTCAAAGAATGTTTACAATGTGGTTGTCAAGTTTTTCCAGGAAAAAGTGTGAGGAGATTGCCTATAATTTTGGCGAATTCAAGTTTAAGGGTTAAAATCCAAAAAACCTTTTTCCCAGGACCATTTACGATGTGACACCATTCAAATCATGCCATGTAGCAAGGTTTTTTTTGTGTCACAACTCAAGCGGGTGTTAACTCCCATGCACATTAGGGATGCGATAAGGGCTCTTTACCGTTGATCTCGCCTGATCTCCATTGATGAATCATGGAGGAATGAAAGTTCACACACAAAGGTAAAGGTGAGGGATGGGACCCACCCATACTCATGGTCAATGGAGGGTCACAACATGGAGACAGTCAAACAAGGTGTGACCCATGACCCATACGAAGTCAGAGGTGTGCCAGTTGGGCAAGTGGGGCCCGTAAAATACTAATATTTTATTAATGTTTAAGGCCGATGTAAAGGGAAAATAGGAGAGAGGTAAGGGAAGGAAGATGACTAAGGATAATGGGTCAGGGTTAGGAAGGTCAGGAGGGTGAAATGGAATCACCTCAAGGTGCCATGGAGACCAAGAATTCCACATCAACAAAGATGCCACATAGAAACAATTGGCGTATAGTCTCAAAAAACAAACTATGGAGCTAAAGTCATGTTTTGGCCATAATTGGAGCACATTAAGTCAAATTCAGATGAAACTTTTGGTTTTTTTCTGCAGTAAGGAGAGATACATAAATTCCATAGAGGGCCAGTGGCCAATTATGCTCTAATTTTCTAGAAAAATGCAAATTACATGTTTTTGAAGATCAGGGTCAAGCTTAGTGACAGGAGCACAATTATTGTTGAAAGTTGTACAAAGTGTCATAAAAGAAAACATGAAAATATTGTGAGAAGGGATTGGTTGGATTCTAAGGAGTTTGGAGTAAAGGTGCCAAAATAAGGAAAAATCCACTATTTCAGGCCACTTTTGGGGGATTTTGGGGAGTTTCAAAGGAGGAAAAGGGTCCCTAGATGGAAAATATGGAAAAAAAATAAAAATTAATCAACATTTTGTATACTCATCAAGCCAGACAAATTTGATTTAGTGAAGTTTTTTCCAGAAGTGGATAGTTTGGGAGATAACCAGTTTGGCTAAAAGTTCTGAGTCTAGAAAAAGGGGTGAAAAAGGACAAATTTCTCATTTCAATATTGTCGCAATTGTTGAAAAGATAATTAGATTGAAAATCTAAGAGTTTTAATGAATTCGCTATCATTATTGTTATCAAATTCTCATACAAAATTTTATTTGGTTCCTGACAGATTTACTTCTACAAATGGAAGAAGAGACAAATGTTATAGCAATATTTGCCTCACCTTATGCAATATTGCACATAAGGACTTTTTCTATTTCCCTATGCAGACTTATCATCCCTGTTTGTAAAATCCAGAGCTAAAAATATATATTTTTTCGCATGTACGCATCTTGCCTACTATACAGCATGCGTATACGCAGGCTGCACCACTACAACCCGTGTACATCAGGATTTGTGCCAGAAAATGAAAATTAATGTCGAGTTTCCATGTCACGACGAAAGATCTATGATCATTGGCCTTCCATATACTAGAAACATTCTGAATCGACCCTTCAGTTCCATTTTGAAGGCTATAAATGGGCCAATTCCAAGCTATGGAAGAAAGGGAAAGAATTCAACTTTGAGAGCAAAGTTACTCTGGAGAAATTATTTACTTTATATTTAGTCTACATCCCTTTGTCCTTTAAGTCTGAACACAGTGTTCAACCCCCAATCTCTTCCCTTAGTGATTGAGAACCTCATTGTTTCTCTCTTATGAGCTTGCCTTTGGTGGAGGATTGAAGTGGTGGAGGCCCAGCTGGAAGGAACTTAGTTTCTCAGTTCCAAACCATGTCGACATGAAAGTCTGTAATATTTTCACTTATGCTAATCATTTATTAATAGAAATACTCCTTTCTCGTCCAATTGATATCTTGCAAATATTTGAGTTATTATCCATTGGCGTATTTATTATGTATATTAATGGATTATGCTATCTAATGTGCTAACCTTTCATATTATCACCATATGCTTGCTTTGCTTGGTTGTTGAGAACTAGTTGCAGGTATATAGCTTTGGTTCAAAGTGCTCAATGGTGGACTTCATAGAACATCTGGATGAGGTAGGCCTCTTTCTCATCTCTCTTTCATATTGGTTTATATAGCATGTTTTTGGGATAGAGTTTATTTCTGCAGTCATTTCTATCTGTTGTGGTTTACCCTAGCCATAGAGAGTTTTTCCGTCATAACATAATTGGCGACCATACTAGGGAGTGAATATTCTTTCTTAGGGTTTGGAGTACTTTTCTCCTTAGATTTCTCTTGTTTCTATCATGTTTCTTTTTGTATCATTGCTTGACAGCCTCTGTTCACTCTGGGTCTGAGTTTTCAGCCTTCTCCCTTGCTTGGCCTTTTTTTTTTGAAACATATACACGGTTTTTTCCTTGACAGTCGCATACATACGTGGGTTGTCCCTCTACAAGTTGTGTACATACACTCTATTTTCCTAAAAAGTTGCGTACATACACTCTATTTTCCTAAACAGTCCCATACATCAACTTTCCTTGCTTGTTTTCTAGGTCTGGTGGTTGTTGGGTGGGATTTGATGTTTCCTGAGTCTTTTGTTGATAATGAGAGGGGGGTGAATCAGTATCCAGTACAATTTAAAAACATTTTTCAACTTATACTTAAACCATTCAATTATATCCAATGAGCAATGAACAATAGTATAAGAGTTACACCAATACACCACAATACACCATGCACAATATATG
>ML782821.1:437485-488986 GCA_009831015.1 Picea engelmannii
GAAACAGCATGATGTATACTATCCATTCATGGGTGTTGTATATGCATGTGCATTTTCCTTCATGTTCAAATACCTTTATCAATCTTGCGGTCCAAAACCCATGACTAGGGTTGACATCAATGACAACAATCAATCTTCCAACATCTTCTTGGGTCTCTATAGTGACTGTTAAGTGCTTGTGGGGTGATAGGAAACATGTCTTTGGTTGAATTTTTGGGCGGAGTATTTCTCATCATATTTTCATTTTGATTGTCCTTGTACATTGGGTTGGGTGTTTTGTTGCTTGGTATCCTACTTGACTTATCTCTTTCTATACACGGTAGAGTTTATATATCAAGTTGCTTTTCAGTCCATGCATTTTCATTTTTATTATATTGAAAATACAAAAATATTAGGCATTTTGCATTGCTTGGCATTTTGGTCTTTTGAGTCCTTGTCATTAGTTTAGTGCATGTAATGAAATATTGCATTTTTACTTTAGAATTACAGAGTTGAAATTGAAAATTGCATTGGTTTTTAGAAGCATATCATTCATTGAAAGTTGAAGTTAGGACTTTGCACTATATTCATATTTAATTTTCTTGCACAGTCATAACATCATGAGTTTCACCACCATACCTTTGAGTAATCATGGCCACTAAAATCGATGCTGTAATTTAAAATTGATTAGTCACGATTTTATTTTCTAGGGTGCACAAACTAGCTTAGGATTTAGTGCCTTGGAATAGGATTTTGTGAGTAAACTTCTCCAAGGAAATTAAATCAACATATGTTTCTGACAAAGGGAATGGAGAAATCCATTGTATAATTGGTAATATTAGGAGGCTTCTCTCACACCTGAGTTAATCACGAGGTCGCGCGAGGTTGGTTGAAGGGATATCCCCCCAATACCTTCTTAGTGTCAGAGATATTTCTGGGGATCTATTCGTTTCTGGGGATCTTGTTAGTGCCCTTACCTCCGTGAGAGGCAATGCTTTCAAGGTTTAGGCCTTTCCTACCCTTCCCATATGGTGGACCTGACCTACGACTTCTCGCATGTGCATCGGTTATACATTGGTTTATTAGTTGCTTGACTTAGGTGCCACATAGGTTACTTGCAAGGGTTATTTTGTAGGTACCATGGGTCAGATAAGGGTTGGACAACACACAACCTTTATGGAGGATTACCTCTCCAGGAGGATCTGACCGAATGGTTGTTAATCCCACGAGGGCCCTTATAACTGATTATGTTACCTCCGATCTTTAGCAGGGAGTCTCAGGCCCCTCTTGGGTGAGACATACCTTCTTTAGGGAGGGAGGCCACTTTCAGCCACTTTACTCTGTTTGTGTGCATTTTGGCCGTTTTATTTTTGGTGTTCTCTTTGATTACTAGTTGGCCTTAGGATTTACTTTTTGTCTTTAGATTCTTAAGTCATCATGGAGTAGGACTAGCGTCCCCGCTAGTCCCGTCGCTTGTTACAGTTACCACCGAATTTCAAGTCTTTGCCTTCTAAAAGGCATAGAGTTATTAGGCGTGGTACACAAACCTTCACAATTCAGACTTATGATTCTACAAGGATGAGTACTGAATCTAGTCTTCAAAACACTGGGAGCCCTTCGACTCCCACACCCACTATAGTTAATGGCACCCCTTCAACTCCTGCAACCACAATGGTTGTAGTGCCAGAGGCACCTATTATTATTATGGCTCGGCTTATAGTGAATTCTCAATATCTTTCCTCGATCCCTTCTGGGTCTCTTGGTCACTCACCGAGCTATAATGTCCAGTCCATTCCTATGGCCTCTAGTCCTTTTTCCTATGGTATGTCGAACTTTACTTCACAGTTTTTGAATGTCATCCTAGTTGTTGGCCCTAATGCTAGCATTAGGATTGGGGGCACTACACCTCCTTATAATTCATTTTCATTTGGTGGTTCTCAAATCCCTCAAATGACTCCTAATACGGGAGGCATTCCTTCTTTTAAACTCGAGTCTAATCTTCTTGCTTCTGGGTGGAACAACCAACCTGGTGGACAAGCTTCTACTCAAGTTTCGTCCTATACCCCTACCTCCTCGGTGTCGATTCCAACCAATACGTTTCGCATGAAAAATCCACCTCTATCCTCTATATTCCCACCTGGAGGAGGCCAGTTTCACACTTTGGGCAACCCCCAACCCGGATCCAATCTGGCTGGGGGCAATTTTTATAACCCCCATCAGAACATTCATGCTGGAATGATGCCTAACCAACCTTTTATGAATCATCCCGGAGGAGGGCCTTATAATCCCAGACAGGGCCATGGTGCTTACCAGAACCCTAGATGGGCTGCAGTTCCTCAAACACAATCTTTCCAGGGATCTTGGGGCCAGATGTCGCAACCCCATATCCCTTTTATGGCCATGCTTAATCTGCTAAAATTGTCTAAGTTGATGAACAACCATGTGAGTCATGATCCTACATTGCCCCCCATCCCCACCAAGCTTCCTTCAGATATTCTGAAATTCGAAGGTAAGAATGGTGAGGATCATGGTGATCACTTTACTACCTTTCACCTCTGGTGCTCCTCAAATTCCCTTAATGACGATTCTATTTGGTTAATATTATTTCAACTCACCCTCATTAGGGTCACTGTGAAATGGTATATTGAGCTACCTAGGGGGGCATATGGGACCTTTAATCAGATGGTGTTGGTCTTTGATCCATATTTTATGAGAAGAACGAAATGAATACAGATTATTAACAGGTTCTTAGCACAAAATAATAGAGATACAGTAAAAGTGATTTTCTATTCAATAACGAAATAAGCTGATACTGTAAAATGCAGTGGAAACAATCTTATTGGAATGGTGGTGGCTTATCTCTGAGAAGAGATGTGACGACTACGTGCATTTGCAAGAAGAAGATTACAATGATTCTCTGAAGACATTTTTACAATAAACAAGAATGCCAAAAACCCTAGACATCCAAAAACCTAATCGTAGGAGATGAAGCGCCAAAAGTCATGTGGGCCCCTTTTGGGTAAGTTAGTACATCAACTTCCCGGGGTCGTAACTTTTTGCATACGATCTCTGTTTTAGACGTGTGATAGCCCATTGGAAAGATATCATCGAGGAGATTCATTTTGGGGGCTTAATCATGCCTTTAGATATCAATGAGGAGCTTGATCCTAAATAACTTTCATTTATCCCCTAAAAATGGCCCCGGAAATTAAAACTGCTAAAAATAGTAAATTGCCAAAATTGTTAGAAAATTGTTTTGAAATAGTTGGAAAAGGTGGGTGGCCACCGATATCCATCTGGATTAGTCTTCCTTAACCACTTCCAATTGTCAATTCGTTATGATGTTGGCCTAGAACTTCTATCGACTTTACACCAGGACACCGCCACTCATATCTAGGATCATATCCAGGAGTGGCGTAGACGGAAGAGGTTGAACAAGACCTCCATACCCCTAACCTTTATTTTAGAATGGTTCCTCTAGTCTTTTCACTCTCCTATATCAAAGGATGTTGCAACATCTGGGGTCACCACTAAGGAAGAAGCAATATTTAAAGCCCAATAGTTAGATCTCATGTACGCTCAGTCTGGGATGTTATACCACATTAGTCTAGATGCACCGCGGTCAACATACGACCCTAAACAATATCCCAGACCTCGTGCCAATGGCATTGTAGGCTCCACCAATGTAAAATCCACAGACTCGGTGACAAGCCATTTGAAAGAGTTGTCTGTAAACCAGTCTGTAGGAGGGCCAACTTCGTTTGTTTCTTCCATTCCCACTCAGTCGGCAGATGTACATTCCATGCAATCATCGGCCAACCCAAATGGTAACCAGCAACTAGGCGGGAATAATAAGAAAGTATGTAATAATCATAAGGGTGGGAAAAATAATAATAAACCCAAGGACACTGGTAATAATGAGAAGACGAATAATAATGCTGGAGAGGGAAAACAAGAAAGACATAAGGTGAAATTTCCTTGTTAGCTTTTTACAGACGACCACCTTACTCATTTATGCCCCAAACTTGCGGAAGATACGAGGCTATTATCTCTACCACCCGTCGTGCTGACGAATCCATTTCCACATAACCAACACATGGCCTCGAGCTCCTCAAATGCAGGAAATGCGGCTGGTAGGAGTCAAAACCCGTTGTTGCAAGACGAAGACTGTTTGTGTATCAATATGGTCGATGTGAAAGTTAATGTAGCCACTCGATCTCGAGATTATAGATCTTCACAAGCTATACCTAGTCTAGAATATCCTCCTCCTCCTTTGGAAATGAATTTACAGATTGAACAACCATAGCCATCGCCTCGTATTCTGAAAGGAGTACTCAAGTGCTCTACCCACAATCCAAATTATAGAGTCACCCAGAACTACTCTATTGTTGAGGACCTGGGTCAAACGCCTTGTGCGATGTCAGCTTTGGAGGTACTCCAGAAGTGTTCTTCATAGACGAATGCCTTACTATCTGCATTAGGAGCTCTAGAACCCAATGGCTCAAACATTTTCAAGTTTGACGTCACATATGTGAAGCCTCACTTGCCTTACCATGTGGCATTCCAAATCCACGTGGAGTACTCAAAGTATACCATCAAACATGCAGTTGTTAATGAAGGAGATGCTACATGTGTGATGTCCCTGATCTGTTGAAAAGCTCTCAGTTCTCCGACTCTTTCTAAGTCATCGAACATGTTGACTTCTTTTGACGGTCATTCCTTCCACCCTCACGGTATTCTTCCCGCCTTTCTGGTACAGTTAGGTGGGAAGATGATAGAGGTGGAAGTAGAGGTATCTAATGTGCCTCTTGATTATAACTTGTTACTAGGATGCAATTGGACCTATGCTATGGTCGTCATCATATCGTCCGTCTTCTATACTCTATGTTTTCCTCGTGAAGGGAAGATCGTGACAATCGACCAGCTATCCTTTGTGTACGCTAGTCCCAATGCATCTATTGGATAGTCAATCCCTGTGAATATTGGTGTCCAAATGTATTCTTTCCTTACGGGTACTTTCTACTTCACGACACTGAACCACCACATTTACACCATGTCCAGTAGGCCTGTTTCAAAAGGGAGGTCCATTCCTTTCCACACTTCCTATTTTAGTGATCTGTGGAACCTACCTTCCCCAACTTCATCTTGTGAAGGTCAGTCGCATGTTGGAATGGCCATGCCACTATTAGCAGTGGAGATTGTGTATCAATTTGTTCTCGACTCTTCTGTCGATCCCGATCTTGTTACCTCGTCGACAGACGAGGAGGATCCTGTTCTTAGGCCCGTGTGGGCCACTTCGTTGTCTTGTTCACATGATTGCCTTGATGGGACTTTGCCTTCGGACGAAGCTATCATAAAAGCCATGAATGGTTCTGACAAACCTTGGGACGATATGCATCACCGCTCTTATTTTCTTCCAGAGCTTGAAAGGATCAAACAAGATGACTTTTGATCTATTTTGAGTGAGATAGTCGGTCACACCATAGTTCCACTTGATACGCATGAAATTTACATCAAAGGAAATATGGCGAGTATTTCTCCTACCGTCACGATCGATATCTCTCATACCCTTGGAAATATTGAAAACGTACATATCAGTGCAGATTGTTCGCTAGAAGAGATCTTGATCTACAACGAACTCTTCAAGGAATTATGAGATGTATTTGCTTGGTCATATGAAGAGATGTCAGGAATCAATCCTCGTATTGTCGATCATGAGATTAGAACTTATATGGATGCTAAACCTTTTCGACAACGTCTTAGAGATGTCAATCCCTAGAGGGCCCCTGCTATTAAGGTAGAGGTGGAGAAGCTACTTAATGTTGGCTTCATCTACCTGGTTCCCTTGACTAAATGGGTATCCAATCCCATTCCTGTGAATAAAAAGCAAGGAACTATCTGTGTATGTATGGAATTTCGTGACTTGAACAAGGCCTATCCTAAAGACAACTTACTGACACCTTTCATCGATAAGATTCTCGATGAGTGTGCGGGAAGAGAAGTGTTTTCTGTTATGGATGGATTTTCAGGGTATAACCAAATTCAAATTAAACCTGAGGATCAACACAAGACAAAATTAATTTTCCCTTGGGGTAATTTGGCATACCGGAAAATGTCTTTCGGCCTTAAAAACACCGGAGAAACCTTCCATCATGCCATGACCTTTGCTTTTCACGATCTTAAGCATATAGTTGAAGCTTACCTTGACGATCTCACTGCTCACTCTCGTAAGAGAGCGAATCACTCTACGCACCTTCGACTTGTTTTTAAAATATGTCATTACTATAGAATCTGATTAAACCCTCACAAGTGCATATTTTGCGTTAGGTTTGGTTGTCTTTTGGGATTTCTAGTTTCTGACACTGGGATCATGGTAGATCCGTTAAAGGTTGAGGAAATACTTCGATTGCCTCCCCCGTGCACTATTAGAAAACTTCAAGATTTATAGGGGAAAGATAACTTTCTACGTCGGTTTATAGTAAATTATGCCAATATCACTAAGGGTTTCATGCATATTTTGAAGAAGGACACCCCTTTTATCTAGGATGAGTGAACCCAGCAGTCCTTCGATGCTTTGAAGAAAGCCTTGGTATCGATGTCTTTGTTGAAGTCTCCCGACTACAATAGGGATTATTTGTTTTATATCGTCGCGTTTGTTGGACCTTGACCAAGTTTTGGAGAACCTTGGTCATGTTTGACCATTTTTGGGACTTCGACGGGCTGGTTGAAGGCGGAGCGCAAGGCGAAGCGGATATCGTGGGATCTCAGCCCCTTTTTAGGGCAGTTTTGGGATTAGGGTTTATGTAACGGGTATGGGATGTTGGCCCATGGGTTTACCCATGTTTAGGCCCATTTTGTAATGTATAAATAGAAAGCTAGGTGATGTAAGAGGAGCCAATGTGCTCAGTGAAGAGACCTGATAGAATCTTCTTAGTGCGGAGCTAGAGGCTTTGTGCATACTATGTGTTAAGACTTGCAGAGCTAAGTGAAAGTGATTTTAAGAAGGCTTTGTGCTTAAAACTAGCTCGGGGAAGGAGGATTTGGCGAGGTGCGCGTAGATCTCCTGTCTTATGAGGAGTGGGTTCCTATGGCTCTGTTCTTGTAGAAGATTGAGAGAATATAATAAAGAAGAGAAGAGTTGGTGAACGTAGCCCCACGCTGGGGTGAACCACGTATATCCTCTGTTATGGTTGCTTTGTGCATTATGGTTGTTATATTTTTCATATAATTTAAGCTTAGTGTAGTAATGAATGTTTAGATGAATCTGGTATGATAGATCAAGTGCTTAGTGATGTGAATGAATGCTAGATCTTATCTCTTTCCATATGCTAAGTGCTTAGATGTGTTAGATATGGTTAATGCGTTGTTTTGTAATTAGGGTTTGAATATGCGATGTGAATAAGCATTAAATATTGATGAATGCTAACTGCTAAGTGCTTTATTAGAGTGGTGTAATCACATATCTATGTCCCATCTAGGTTGCAGACATTTGAGTCCTGCAACCACCCCTGCCTCTACCTCGAGTGAGACTTCATATTCTTCGCAGGTGTTGCCGAAAGGGCCAGTAGTTAGGGTTTTGTTGGTGTGTTGTTGAAGCGTTGAACCTTGGGTCTATCCCTGTGCCAACAAATGGTTCTGTTTCCGGGACCTAAAACTGTGATTGCTGGGAACTGAAGAAAAGAAATCTCTGTGCGTAGATATTCTACTTTAGTGTGCAGTATTCTACTTGACTTACAAAGCTCTGTGCTAAGAAGAGAAGTCTGATCTAAAGAAAAGAGGTAAGATATTGAAGCTTTGTTCTCTGAGAAAGGCAAGATAAGTGAAAAAAATTGTTTCAAAAGAATAAATCTAGGTATGTTTGATAAATTTTGTCCTAGTCTGAAAACTGGGGTACAACTAGAAGAAAGAAGATTTGATATGAGTAGATATGATAGAACTAGTGAAAGATATATTATTCCTATGCATAGAAAGAATATTTGAACTAACAAATGGATGCAGGATCCTAGAAATAGTTTTTTGTAGGTTAGTTATTGTGATCCCGGTGCGTAGTACAGGAAAGGTTGAGGATCATTTAAAAGAAAGAGAGGATTAACTCTTTGCTACAGTTGCATAAGACCAGGACATCTTGCTAAGGAATGCCCTGGTAGAGGTCCTAGTTGTATTTGTTGTAAAGCTATGGACCAGGAAGTTTTGGATTTCCCTAGAATGATTGCAAAAGTTGAAAACATGAGTATGAGACAAGAAAACTATGAGACAAGCCAAGAAACTAAGGATATGATAGAACCCCAGAAAGAATCAAAGATTGTATTAATACAAATGAAAGAAACCCTGAACAATCACAGAGATATCAACTAATCAGAGGTCTTAAAAGAGAAAGAGTACATAGAAACAAGAATAGGAGACTTCGACATAGACTGTGTCCTGAATGAGGAAACACAGGTGAATATCATGATAGAAAAAACTTGGGAAATTTTGGGAAAACCTGCTATGGTTCCTTCATTAGGAGGAATAAGATTATTTAGAGGAAAGTTGATAACCTTATGTGGAATACTTACCCAGACATCTATGAGTTCACATGGAACTTCGACAAAAGAAGAATTTGAGATCGTTAAATTTGTTGAGAACAACGCCCCATTTGCTATCTTGCTAGTAAAAACCTGGATTGAGAAAGATCAGATACGAAGTAAACAAGAAGAGGAGGATCTAGAACATAAAAAGCAAGAACTAAGAGATTGCATGGCTAGGAGAATAGTGCACTTACTAGAAGAATAAGAGAACTAGTCGAAGCTACTAAGGACCAAAGATATGGACGTCGAAGTTGAAAGGACATAGGAAGACTGGAGACACCTATTTGTATAAGAGAGTAGAGCACCTACCCCAGAAAGAGAAGAAGTATTACCCTTGAACCCTATTAAAGACCCTCCACAGTGCAAATTTATCATGACAAGAGGAGATAAGAACGATAATGGAAAAAGGAAACCAGTGATTTAGATCACAGGAAAGAAGGCTAGAAATCTCAATAAGAAGAGAGAAAAGTTAGAAAAATTGCAAGAAGTTCCACAGAAGACTTCGTAGAAGGAAGGTTTCCAAAACTTGAACTTCATCGGAATATCAATAAAACATAGATTGGCACTTCACCTTGAAGGAACAATATGACCGTTGGAGGCATTATGACCATTAGAACGACGCTCCAGAACTGCTAGAAACTTAGTTATTTCCAAAACATTCTCCCTTGGACTGTTGGGACCGCGCCATAATGGATGGAACTGCATTGATTGAGGCGTTCCTACCCATTGGAAGAGTCCATTGCAATAATATATATTTATCTCGTCGAGCATTGCACCGAGAACACTTTTTCCAATTGTGATTATCTGAGCCCACAGAGAACTAGTTGATTTCGCACAGTGATCATTGAGACCTCGCCATCCATTCTGTTACATTGAGTATTGTTCACTGACCTGAGATATCAGATCTTGAGTGTGAATGTCAGACGAAATTAGCACAACAGAAAAATCTGTCGAAGAGATTCTAATAGACCTCATGGTCAAGAAGGTGATTTCCAGAGGCATCCAAGTCTCATCAACGAGAGGACTACAAGCATCCTCGTTGACTGCTCATGGATATGGACCATCCCGAGCTGCGACCGAGAAAATAACCAAGCATCGTGATGACTTGGCGAATGAGAAGTTGATCCCATCCATCCTGTCCAACTACATCCCACCCCTGGCCGGTGTGGTGAGTCGTGACAGTGTCCCGAGGGACTTTGACTACACAGTCATCACTGTGTACCTCCCAAAGGGAATACAAGTAGTAAAACCACAGTTGGAGAGGATTCCAAACTTGAAGATTAGTGACTATAACCTAGGAGACTGCAAGAGCTATGGCATGCTCGCACCTCACAAAAATTTGACCAAGACCAAGGGGAAGAATTCGAAGATCATCCCCCAGCCGTGGACTATGGACATCGTGAGGTCCACTATCTTGAACGTGATGAATATGCCACACTTTGAAAGAGATCGGGAAGTTAACGCGTGCATCAAGCTCCTATTGTTGTGATTCCGCGGTGGTTGTATGTGGTTGGACAGGTGTATCACCGTCAATCTGGCACTGATCCATAGGATCACCAAATTAAGCATGCAAGGACCAGACCCACAAGACTTTTATCCAAGGAAGGTTGTAGATCATGCTCTGGCGCAGAATATTAAAGACACCTATGGTGATGTTGAGAAGGGGAAGCAAGGCTACAAGGTAGCCTCCATCCAAAATGCCACAGTGCACTTAGCCTGTTAATTGATTGCTAGTAAGATAGTAAGGAAGAACAGACCCATGCACGTCACGAGGTTCGTTGTTGACCTCGCAGGAAAATGTGTGGAAGGATTACAAATGAACTGGGTGTGTTACCTCATCAACCAGTTAGAACAGGACTGTCGCGAAGCTCGGGATCAGGGCTATGAGTTCCATTTTAGCTGGTTGTTGATCCTCATCGCATTCATTGCTTGGGATATGCTGGAAGGAGCGACCTTCCCTGACATTGAGCCATTCGAGCCACTAGCTGCAAATTTCACCACTCTCTGTATTCGAGCAATATGGGGAAACAATGACAGTCGAACGCGGTTTTCCATACCTACTACCTTCAGTTAAAGAGGGATATTGAGTCTTTCCCTTGCGTGACACTAAACAGCCTGGACAGGTTCAGACCAGTTGTGAAGTTCTGCGCAGATAGGCATTTTTTATATATTACTGCGTGCAGAGACGAGCATAAAGAAGAGCTTCAATCCTATTACAAGCTCACCAAGGAGGACATGGAGGAAATCACCAAGGAGTGGCCTAAAGAACTCTTAGTGCTAGTCAACCATGCAGAACTGTCCGAACCCGACCTCATTAGAAGTTCGGTGGTTACTCACGAAGTGTATGATGCACCCAACAGTAGCCGGAAGAAAATGAAGAAATATGTACTGGAAATACGCAGCACATCAGATTCACCTAGCAGAGGAGGATATGACAAAGTGGACAAAGAAGAGAAAGAAGGGGAATAAGACAAGCAGAAGCAGGGTGAAGTAACATCACCACAGAATCCCCCTTATGACATAGAGACATCTAGGAAAAGAAAGGTTTCCCCAATGAAACTTACATCGCGGAAGAAGTCCAAAGCTAGTAAGACAAAGTTGTAGACTGTACTCGCGGTCAATGACTTTGACTTCATTATCGCAGCTGTATCAGACGCCTCAGAAGATATTTTGTAGAGAAATGAAGAAAAACAAGAAACCATGTATAAAAGAATTGAAGCAGAACTAAGAGGGGTACAACAATCCCTTCACTCCAGTCGTGCAATGTCCACTGCGTCCCCACCATCAAAAGAAACAGAGTTGGGAGAAGATCCTGCCCAACTCCGCAGAATAGTTGATGTGACTGAAGCTCGCCTTCGTCGTGTGTAGGAAGAAAACGAATAGGCCACAGTGGCCCTGAAGCAAGCACAAGAGGAAGTCATAGAGCAACGTTGAGTTGCACAACAAGAGAAGGATGACCTCCAAATCAAGTTCGAAGAGGATAAAGCGCAGATCCAGAAAGAGAAAGAACAACTACTCATGGAGCAGATTGGAGTTAAAGAAGCAGTCAACAGAGCACTTCACTCTGTGATAGGCTTAGAATAGATAGAAGAAGACCCAGTGGAGAGTCAAGTAGCGAAGCTTGCTGCAGCCATCCAGCAACTTTAACAGAGAGTAGCAAAATTGGAGTTACAAGCAGTACCAAGCACTCCACAGGAAGTGCGAGACTAGCAAGAAGAAACCGCCTAAAGTGCAGTCCAGAGAATCAAGTCGTTAGCCTTGGAATCTAAACAAATTAGCAGTCGAAGTGCACAAAATTATGAGTGCCTTATAGAGGACCCTGAACTAAAGACACTAGACTTGCAGCTCGATGAAGCAAAGCAGCAAGCAACAACAGTACAAGCACAATTGAAGCCCTTGTTAGTAGTCGAGTGAATGAAAAGATCCCAAGAACAATGCATGACTCAACAACAGGTCCATGCCATACAGAGCAAAGTCATGGAAGTGACTCAGAAGCTCCAACCAGTCCAGGATGCAGCTTGTCTACTTTTTGAGGAGATTGAAGAATGAGGAGCATAACTAGAACAAACAATCACTACAGTCAAACAATGCTTGGAAGGACCTGTGACCGAGGCAATTATTCAAGAGTTTACCGAGCAGGAGGCCTTGGCGAAGCAGCTCGAACCAAGCTGGAGGCGTTTGAGGTAGAGTTACCCACAGCAGAGTGACTCAGGATGAGTCACAGGTGAGTGTTGGGGGCCTATTGGCCCTTGACCAAGTTTTTGGACTTCGACAGGCTGGTCGAAGGCGGAGCGCAAGGCAAAGCAGAGATCACGAGATCTTAGCCCCTTTTTAGGGAAATTTTGGGATAAGGGTTTATGTAACGGGTATGGGATGTTAGCCCATGGGTTTACCCATGTTTAGGCCCATTTTGTAATGTATAAATATAAAGCTAGGCGATGTAAGAGGAGCCAGAGACCTGATAGAATCTTCTTAGTGCGGAGCTAGAGGATTTGTGCATACTATGTGTTAAGTCTTGCAGAGCTAAGTGAAAGTGATTGTAAGAAGGCTTTGTGCTTAAACCTAGCTCGGGGAA
Source organism: Picea engelmannii (assembly GCA_009831015.1). Taxonomy (NCBI): domain Eukaryota; kingdom Viridiplantae; phylum Streptophyta; class Pinopsida; order Pinales; family Pinaceae; genus Picea; species Picea engelmannii. The sequence continues at coordinate 450,107 of ML782821.1, forward strand.
GGAGGATCTGGCAAGGTGTGTGCAGATCTCCTATCCTATGAGGAGTGGGTTCCTGTGGCTTTGTGCTTGTAGAATATTGAGAGAAGATAATAAAGAAGAGAAGAGTTGGTGGACATATCCCCATGCTAGGGTGAACCACGTATATCTTGTGTTATGGTTTCTTTGTGCATTATGGTTGTTATATTGTTCATATAATTTAAGCTTAGTGCAGTAATGAATGTTTAGATGAATCTGGTATGATAGATTAAGTGCTTAGTGATTTGAATGAATTCTAGATCTTATCTCTTTACATATGCTAAGTGCTTAGATGTGTTAGATCTGGTTACTGCGTTATTATGTAATTAGGGTTTGAATCTGTGATGTGAATAAGGGTTAAATACTGATGAATGCTAACTGCTAAGTGCTTTATTAGAGTGGTGTAATCACATATCTATGTCCCAACTAGGTTGCAGACATTTGAGTCCTGCAACCACCCCTACCTCTACCTCGGGTGAGACTTCATCTGCTTCGCAGGTGTTGCCAAAAGGGCCAGTAGTTAGGGTTTTGTTGGTGCATTGTTGAAGCGTTGAACCCTGGGTCTATCCCTGTGCCAACAACATCTTAGGAGACGATTGATATGGTTTTGGTTCAGGAGGATGATGAACTCTGTGAGCACATCATCTACTATCTTAGTCGAAATGTAGTCGGTCCTGAACTTAATTATTCCCACGTTGAAAAGATAGCTTTGGTTGTCGTTCACGCAGTCCAATGTTTATGTCATTTACTTTGCAAGACTACTGTGGTTTCTGATGTCAATCCATTTCAATACGTCCTTACCAGACGTATCATAGGGGAAAAATATTATAAACGGATTGTCATTTTACAAGAGTTTGATCTTGATTTCGCTTCTGCGAAATCCAAGAAATTGCTAGTCTTCACGGAGTTAATATCTGAATTTCCACGATTAGATGAGGATGTTATCCATGTTGATTCGTTTGTAGATGAACACATTTTTCTTGTCTTGTCCTCCAACCCCTGGTATGGAGACATTGTTCTCTATCTTCAAACCTTGAAGTTCCCTCAGCATCTCTCGCAAGATGACCAATGACGTATACGGTACCAAGCTAAGAATTATACTATCGTTGGTGACACTTTGTATCACCGAGGAATAGACAATACATTGCGTCATTGTTTAACTCACGATGAAGCTGAGTCAGTCCTGACTGATTTCCATAGTGGGGCTTGTGGCGGTCATCTATCTGGGCTTGCAACAACCCAAAAAGTTTTGCAAGCCTGCTATTTCTGGCCTACTATCTTTAAATATTGTATTGAAGCGGTTAAGAAGTGTCACCCCTACCAGGTGTTCACTCAGAAAATGCGCTCACATCCATCCCCTCTTCACCCAGTCATTACCGTCGGTCCCTTCACCAAGTGGGGGGTGGACTTCATGGATTGCAACCCAACTTCGGTTGGGGGGAATCAACACATTATCATGGCCATCGACTACTTTACAAAGTGGGTCAAGGCCATGCCTACAGTTAAATCTGATAGAAGGACTTCATCCTTCTTCGTATTCAATCAAATTATCGCCCGGTTTGATTTCTCGAGTGAGATTGTCACTGATCATGGCAGTCAGTTTTAGAATGAAATGATGGAAGAACTAGCATCTAATATGGGGTTTAGACATGGTCGTTCTTCTCCTTATTACCCCAAGGAAAATGGACAAGTAGAGGTCATCAACAAGTCTCTCAAGACCATTTTTCAAAAAACTTTCAGCCAGAGTAATTCTGACTGGAATATTATGCTATATCCCGCACTCTAGGCATTCCAAACCTTGGTCAAGACTCCCACCGATTTTTCCCCTTTCCAGTTAGTACACGGTGTGGAGTCGATACTACCTATTGAATGTGAAATCCCTTCTCTTAAGTTGGCAATCGCGCTCCTACGTGACACTTTCGATCTCGAGCGACGCCTTGTACACCTAGAGAGCCTTGATGAGTAGCGTCGAGATGCCTCTATGTCTATCGAGGAAAACAAAATATGTGTCAAGGTCCAGTATGATAAGTTTGTTTTTCCTCGGTTGTACACTGAGGGTGACTTGGTCCTCTTATATGATCAAGCCAAAGAACCACTGGGGGTAGGCAATTTTAAACCCATGTGGCATGGTCCTTATATCGTGCGACATGTCTTAGAAAAAGGAGCCTATGACTTAGAATATTATGAATGGAATATGTTGGTCAAGCCCAGGAATGGGCTCTACTTGAAAAGATATTATGCTTGAGCCCCAAGCTTGAGCGGAACTCTTTGTATACTAATGTAATTTAGTGTGTATGTCTTTTTCCTTTCTTTTTATCTTCAACTTGCTTATCGAGTTTTCCCTTGGTTGGCAGATGTCAACGGATTCTTTGGTCTACCTAGGATTCGTAGATGGTGCCAGTCGTCATACAAGAAACTTGGCTTCCACTGCTTGGGTGGTTTACTCACCCGAGGATCTACTTGTGTCTTCATATGGCGTATGCCTAGGGCCATCCATGAATAATGTGGCTGAATATAGCGTTGTTATAGAACTTTTGCACGATGCTATCTCACATGGTATTCACTCTTTAGAGGTTCGCCTAGATTCCCAATTAGTAGTATGTCAGTTGAACGATAGTTACCGCGTGCATGATCCTACTTTACTCCGACGATTTCTATGGGTACGTCTTTTAGAACGACAGTTTGATTTTATTACTTATTATCACATTCCCAGGAGTTCTAATCATGTATCCGACGTGTATGCTAATTTCATTTTAAATTGACATTTGTCACATAACTAAAGCAAAGAAAACCATCTCATCAATATACACATTGTAAAATATAAGTAGAGTTGAATATCCCTGTTTTATATATATTTCAAAAAATATGGTGTTTATAGTACAAAATTGGGGCTAATACCCTCAATACACAGATACAGTCGATACTACAATATCCACGACATCTATGCCTGTGGTTCCGGATGTGTGTCATGGTAACAAACTACGACATTTGTGAGACACTGAAAGAGTCGTATCCAAGCTCTGGGCACACCAACCACTTGTCGTTGCATGGCTTCTGACAGATCCTCTACCTGAACCATGGGAATCCTATGAGTCAAACGAGACAAGTTGCCTTGCATGTTTTGTAGGACTTTGTCAACTTCTCCTACCACCGCCTCGTCTCCTTGGTTCCTCCGTCGATGTCGAGGAAGCCCTTCTGGTTGTCGCAAACCCACGTCTGTGTTACACAAATGTCTAGCTAGTACTTAAGCATCATCCAAAAATATTTTTGTTTCACTATACAAAAATACAAAAAAATGAAATATTTAAAAACATTTAACATACCTATGTCCCCGTAGGCAGTCCCTGCTGGGAGTGGCATGTCTGGATCCCCTCTGAAGTCGATCCCTGCATAGGGATAGTCATCTAGAGAAATGCCATGTCGATGCCACCAGTAGAAGAAATCCTTGTTGTAGGGTGTGGGCACCCTACCTCCCCCTGCTACCTCATTACCTTGGTTGGTTGTGCCATTCCTGGATCGCGAGGTCCTCTCAAAAGAATCTTGAATCTAGGTCCCAAACCTGGAACCCACTCGAAGAAAAAACTGCATAAGATAGAGGCAAACCCAAAATTCCTCTTACTCCTCTTTTTGCACTCTGTTAAATGGCTCTTCATATTTTCCAGTAGTGAGGTACACCAATCATATAGTCATATAATGTGGGTCTAAAGCACTCTAATGCATAGAACATGAGAGGCCTTGATGCTTGGTGCAATAAAGTTGAGCCTGTGATCTTGGTCAACATGAGGACAACAATCTTCAGGCTGAGATTGTTTATCGCTCGGATGGGGAGTTGACTCTCGACCTTCGCAGTCCCTACTACACAATGGGCATCTATATATTCCTTTATTTTCATTCTACTCCCTGATCCCCGTGATTTGAGGTTTACAACCTCTCCCCAACGTGATAGTCCAGTAAAAAAGTATATATCCTCTACTTCAATCCTCAAAGGTTGCCCATCGAGGTTGAAGCTTTCACTCGCAGGGTCCCAGTAACCCACAAGCATCTCAAACAACCTCACCTGGGCCCTCATCCCTTTGAGTTCCCAAAATTTATATAAGCCACATCTTTTCAAGGCCATTTGGGCCCCTGGATATCAGTCCACAACAACATCTACCTCTTCGTTCTCTCTTTCCCTCCATTCAAGCACCATCCTGTCAGAGAAAAGTCAAAATTTGAGTTAGCAACCATAGAAATCATTGATTGCATGCTTGTACGTGAGCTGCTTCACTTACAGTCGCATATAGGGTTGGATATATATGCCATGTAGTTTTCACAGTCATGTATAACCCATCGTTTACGTGACCCAATAAGAGACAACCCATGTACATCAAATTACACAATTTACGCCCTAAATTACTCAAAATTTGAAACCTAATTTAAAAATTGAATCCACTGGAAATGAAGGGGAGGGGAAGAGGAATTACTTGGTCCAGTCGGTTTCTGATTTCATTTCCTGACGCTCCCCCAATCACTAGTTGAATCTCGGAGGTATTTTTGTCCAATTTTCACTATTTGGGTAAAAAGTCAAAATGACATAGTAATTTTTGGTTTTGTTACTATTTATAACAATTTTTACCCACTTTCTATAGTTGTGAGTGATTTTTTCGCATAATGAACTAATACAAAGGTGGATTGAGTTGGTTTTTTTTAGTTTTTACTAGGAATTCTTGTGGATTTCAATGTTATGTTGGTCATTCGTCACCACGGGCAGGTATTTTCACTACTCATCATATAGGATATTTATCCACTCCATCATGCATTTTTGTATTATCCTATAACTGTCACTTTTTATGCTTTAGGTACGGACCCATTTGTTGCAACACATAACCTTCCATCTGTTATATGTAGTGTCATTATCAATTGGTAGAGACTTACCAAACATGGGTGCCCTAGTTAGATCCTTTGCTTCATTTGGTGCCCATGCAGAGATTTTTTCCATAGGATCGGGAGTCCCTCATAGCTAGTACATGAATTTATGCTAAACCTCATTTCTCACTCATAAACATGTTGCCTTATACCCCGAGGACTCCCAACCGAGTTTAATTTAAGCTATTTTCCAACTCGTCTTCAAAAAGCAAAAAGATTGCCGAGTGAACTTGTCTCTTTCACACTCGTAAATTGGATTTGAAAGGATGTATATTTGGCACAAGTTTATCCCTTTTTCACACAAAGTAGACTAAATTCCATGAAAAAGGCCATTTTATGGCGTTAAGTTTTGATTGCATCTCATTCCCTTTCTTGCAGTATTGAGCCTATAGTCGATTCTCGCTTTGCGTTATAAACCGTTTTCCTCATCAGTTTTTGCATCCTCAACCAAGCAGAGCCTAGTTTATATCCTTCGCAATTTGACACCCTATACCTAGGAGGGAACATTGCCCCAAGTGTCCATCTCCCGCATGCATCTCCTTGCATTGAGCATAGGTATGTTCCACTGCTGGAACTAGTTTTTCTTACTTGAGACACTCGTTTCCTCCTATGTATCATAGCATTCATTTGTCTATGAAAAAACAAAAAAATACGGGCGGGAAGGGAGTATTATCTTATATTGGCAGTAGTCGTGTCGTCTTTTAACAAAGCACAAAGTTATTGAGTCCATTTTTCATCATAATTCTGGGATTAGCATGGCCTTAGGAAGCTGAGCTTGTTACAGAGTGTTCTCTATCGATTGGTTACTCTTCCAGTCCCTATAGAGAATTTCATTGATGCCTCCTACATCTCATAATTGCATCATTAATTCTATGTTGTCAGAGTCTTCCATATGTCTCATGCTCTTGTTCAAAGGAAGTCTATCAACCTGTGTCGGCCACTTCTCAGAACTCTTGACTTTTCATGTAGTCCATACTCTTAGTTTTTCTTAGAATCACATGATATTGTAGTCTTATCATGCACCCTGGTCCTACTTTCATTAGTGGTAGACAACCTTGAACCTAATAGTCGACACTTCATCATTGGTCATTGACTAGGTGGTCTCCCTTATGTTCGACGGCAAGACATCTATTCACACATTGGGATTCATGCAGTTTCTTGGATTCCATTAGCCTTATTGGTGGTTTCCTCGCCTTTGTGAACAGTTTTCATCATCGGCTGCTATTCAGAGGGTCTTTTTCGTGTATGGCTTGCACTTGGCACACGTGAAAGACACACAAGGTCATTGGTTCATGAACATGTTCTTCATCTGATTTCCTCCAAATCATGAAGCTCCTACTTTGTACCTCGTGCTGACTTATGGGAGATGCCTTAATGCTCTCCTTTCAATAGGTCTCCTTCCATTGAATTCAACTCATCTATTATGGAAACGGGACCTAGAGTCTTATGAGTACCTTGAGGCTTGCAGTCATTAGTGGCAAGTTCTCTCGCCATCGACAGTTGGGAATACATCAATGTCTCTTGATCAATGGCTTCTTCAGGTGTTCGACACTGGCTCCTTTATTCACACTTGCAAGAATGTACTCGGTGCCTTGATACCTACTTTCATTATCGGTAGGATGTCTTATGTTTGTTAACGGTATACCTCAATGACTGGTAATCAAATGATGTCTCATTGTGTTCGACCTCAACTCCTTTATTCACATGATGTATACTTGCACCCCTGGCGGATTGTGTAGAAGACTTGAAGACATCAGTGTGTGGCTGCAACTTTCTTGAGTTGTTGCTTCCTTTTCATTGGACCAATCCCTATATGACTTCAGTGATCATGGGAGATCAAATTGTACTCCATTGTATACATATATCTTCATATTATTTTTGAGACTGGTTCTACCGGGCCTTGTTCATGACTATGACATCCATTGGCATGTAACCGCATTTGTATTTTCCTATTCATGTCCACAAACATTTTTTTGTTATATTTTCACATGGATCTGCAGTGTAATTCTATTGTCAACACAAATTGTAATGAGCAACTAGTTCTTCCAGCTGGTTCCCCATCACTCCACTTCTAGGTTGTTTATAATGCATATCAGCCATCGCAGATACTCCTCTGACCTCACACATTAGGGGGCATTTTTTATAGAAATATTTGCCTCACCCTATGCAATCTTGCACATAAGGCCTTTTTCCATTTCCCTATTCAGACTTATCATCCCTGTTGGTAAAATCCAAAGCTAAAAATACATATTTTTCAACATGTACACATCTTGCCTACTATACAACATGCGTATACGTAGGCTGCACCACTACAGCCCACGTACATCTGGATTTGTGCCAAAAAATGAAAATTAATGTCGGGTTTCCATGTCACGACAGGATATCTATGATCCTTGGCCTTCCATATATTGGAAACATTCCGACTCGACTCTTCAATTCCATTTTGAAGGATATAAATGGGCCAATTCCAAGCTATGGAAGAAAGGGAAAGAATTCAACTTTGAGAGCAAAGTTACTATGGAGAAATTATTTACTTCATATTGAGTTTGCATCCATTTATCCTTTAAGTCTAAACACAGTGTTCATCCCCCAAGCTCTTCCCTTAGTGATTGAGAACCTCATTGTTTCTCTCTTATGAGCTTGCCTTTGGTGGAGGATTGAAGTGGTGGAGGCCCAACTGGAATGAACTTAGTTTCTCGGTTCTGAACCATGCCAACATGGAAGTCTGTAATATTTTCACTTCTTCTGATCATTTATTAATAGAAATACTCCTTTCTCGTCCAATTGATATCTTGCAAATATTTGAGTTATTATTCATGGGTGTATTTTTTATGTATATTAATGGATTATGTTATCCAATGTGCTAACCTTTCATATTATCACCATATGCTTGCTTTGCTTGGTTGTTGAGAACTAGTTGTAGGTATATAGCTTTGGGTCAAAGTGCTCAACGATGGACTTCATCGAACATCTAGACGAGGTAGGCCTCTTTCTTATCTCGCTTGCATATTGGTTTATATAGAATGTTTTTGGGATAGAGTTGATTTCTATAGTCATTTCCATCTGTTGTGGTTTACCCTAGCCATCGATAGTTTTTCCCTCGTAACAATAGACATGAGCCTATAACTATGAGAAGCATGCAAAGAGAAGTGTAGAGTTATAGGGAAGATGATGAAAATATTATGAAATCTCAAGAAGAGATATTGTTAGAAACATTTCTTGTCTTGGGTGTAAGAGTATCTAGGTCCACAGGTTGCATGACAAGCACCCAAGCGTAGCATGGAAAAAATCTCATTTCTGGTTACCAATCAAGCAAGCGAGTAGTCTGATTTCAATGGCAAGGATTAATTGACGGAGCAAATCGACGGTCATCGGGTTTTCAGGGCTACCAAGTTGCCCAAGATTTCTCACAAGAGATAGCACCCACAGTATCATGGAGCAGTCTCAGTCGTCCATCCAAAAGGGACACGTGGTGCGCGATTAGGCTCCTCGCCTTTTCGCCCATCGCGACTTTGCAGCCTGAGGAGCAGCCTCTTCCTAGCCCCGAGAAGCGAAGTGCCGAAGGCGTCTCGGACCCGGGCCCACAGTATTGCCGAGAGGATCGGGACCATTCATCAGAAGGACACGCGGAGCAAGATCTGAGCCATAGGTGGGGCCCTTTGGGATGTTCATAGTGAAAGTGTCGAAGACGTAATCTCAGTCGTCCATCCCGTAGGGACACATGGTGCATGATTAGGTTCTTCACCTTTTCGCCCGTCACAGCTTCAAAGCACAAGGAGTAGCTCCTTCATATCCTCGAGATGCGAAGTGCCGAGAGCGTCCAGGACCTAGGCCCACAGTATCTCCGAATGAGTTCAGGACCGTCAGATCAGAGAGGGACATGTGGCGCCCAATTAGGCCATCTCGGCATTTCGCCCATCGTGACTTTGAAGAGCAAGGATCAGCTCCTTCCTATCCACGAATGCCGAAAGAGCCTCTAAGGATAAGCGCAAGGTCATGGCCCATGATCACTTGGGAAATAGAAAGAGTTGTGCAAGAGGGGTCGAAAGTGTCGAGTTTAGTCTCAGAAGGGCTCGTCGCGATCTCCAGGTGCCAATCCGATTCGGTCTCAATCCTGGTGCTTGCTGGGAGTAAATGAAGGTGGGAGGAGGTGGTTGAAACCTCTCCTCACTCATTAAGTGTAAGGTATGGAGGATCTAGCAAGCAGTCTACCTGAGACAGTCCTGTGTGCCGATTTTTTTCAAAGAAGCCATGCCGAGTCCTCGACTAGCCAGAGAGGTCTACTCATGCTAACTCAACACTTAATGGCTCAGCTACCCCCCGTTGCAGGAGTCATGCGCAGTTAAGGTGGCGTCTGATGAAGGATATCCATCCGAGTTTGATTGAAGGGACGCCACGCCTTAGAGGTCCGAGCACGCCTTTATTAGGTGAATTTTTCTGAGTATATGTACTCAGTTTTTGTATTTTGTAAAGCATCGATGGTTGAGCTAGGCTCCCGATTGTAAATTTTTGATGAAGCACTAGTTATTCTGGTTATGTATTAACATATGAGACTTCTTTCCTTATGAATGTCAGCTTCTTTCCATGTCTTTTTTTATATTGTATTAGAACAGCTCTGAATTGGAGGATCTAGTCGAGTTGCACTGTTATAGGATGATGTAGGTTGGATCACTGTAATAGTCGCAGGGTTTCTAATCAGTTCTTGTGCTTTCTCAATGTTGAATGGCTCGGAATTGGAGAATCTAGTCGAGCCACTTTTCAGTTCCTTGAAACTCAGGGTCAAGAGGATCTTGTCTTCTGAGTTTTTCCTCCTCGAGCTGTCGAAGGCCTGATGCCCGAGGCAGTATTTCTCACTCATCTCATTAAGTCTTCCATCTATCCATCTTATACTCAACTTACTGACGGAAGTTGGATCAAGACCTCCCTTGTTTTTTACATACCGAGCCCAGTTTCCTAAGTTAAAGCTATACTGTTCTGAGTTCACTCACATCTGATCACCCCATTTAAAACTAAATCGTGACATAAACTGATGGGCATCGGGCTCTGCTCCTGCTGCAATCTAGGAGTGACTTTTGACGCTAACAGATACTACAGATCTTGAACATACTGAGGTAAGCCAATAAATAATCTAGCACAAGCAAGCAACTAGTGCTAGACAAGTGACATCATCTATATCACATAGTAGAAGGGATGAGCATTGGAATGACATGGAGTCAAGGAGAATGAGTAGGCATCATCATTCCCCAGGGAATTACATTAGGATAGATCATGCAATTTTAGGTCCAGGGAGAAACCCAAGTGTGTCTCATGTTAGGAGACAAAGGAGAAGATCTGAGGGAGACATCTTGCAAGGTGAACTCAGGAAAATCAAGCCACCAAATTTCAATGGTGAGCATAGGAATGGAGAAGATGTTGAGGCGTGATTATTGAAAATGAAGAAATATTTCCAACTGCATGGTTGTCCCTCCAGTGTAGAAGAAATAATTGCAACCTACCACTTGCAAGGAAAGGCATCCATGTTGTGGGATCAACTCAAGCAACTCAAACACCTTGATGTGAAGAGGGTCTAATGGAGGCAGTTCAAAGGATATTTCCAAGAGAAATATTTGTTTGAGCATTACAATGAAAGGAAGATGACATAATTCTTTGAACTCAAGCTAGGAAGTGTGATAATGGATGAATATGAGAATATATTCTTTGAATTTCTAAACTATGTGGACTTCATAAAGGATGAGAAGGTCAAAATCCAAAGGTTTTTGAGTGGGTTTCCCTCTTTCTATAGTGATAAGATACAATATGATAACCCCAAAACTTTGGAGGAGACCATAAGGAGAGAAAAACATCTTTATGAACGAAACATAGGGAGGTCGGCCTTCCAAAAATCTTGAAACGACAAGATGAAGGGTAAAAAGGAGAAAAGGAAAAAAAAATTAATTCACCCTTTTTCAAGAACAAATCATAATAAAATTAGTAAGGACAGTGAGGCCAAAATGAGAAAAAGATAGCATATTCATTTGGGAAAAGGCCAAGGCAACAACCTGTACAATGTTGGGGATGTGAGGAAAATCACTTATTGTAACACCCCAATTTTTTATCCCTATGAACTAGAATGTATTAAGTAAATATAACTTAGGCTGGTGAGCTCGTAAAGTTGGAAAGGGGGCAGAGTGCCTAGAAATGTAATACATACATACATACATACATACATATAATACATCATTGGTTGTGTGTTTTTAGATTTGGCCTAGGACCCATTCTTATGGGTTCATAGCCCTGGCTCGGGGGTGACCTGTTGTTGAGAATTGGAACATCAATGTCTATGGTTGGGAGGAATGCCCTTGGTCTATAGCTAGTTGGTGATGGTTTAATTAAAGATAAGTGATCTTTTTGTTTTTTGTATATTTATATTTCGTTGTGTATTATTATTATCTATGGGATTCACATTTAAAATGTGCCTGCTTGCTGGTTATTTTTGTGCATGGCACGTTGTTCCTTTGTTGTATGGTTTAGCATGAATCTTGATTATTGCATGTGTGGTTATTGCATTCTTTCATGCTTTATTTCGAATTAATTATTATTAGAATTCAAGAACATATTTGAAGTGTGTTTTTGATGTAGCATGCCTAGCTTGTTGGTGGTTGGGTATGTTACACTTATATAGGGACTGCCCTCTAAAACATGTCCTTATGGGTTCATAGCCCTGGCTCGAGGGTGACCTGTTGTTGAGAATTAGAACATCGGTGTCTATGGTTGGGAGGAACGTCCTTGGTCTATAGCTAGTTGGTGATGGTTTAATTAAAGATAGGTGTTCTTTGTGTTTTTTGTACATTTATATTTCATTGTGTATTATTATTATCTCTGGGATTCATATTTATAATGTGCCTGCTTGCTGGTTATTTTTGTGCATGGAACGTTGTTCCTTTATTGGATGGTTTAGCATGAATCTTGATTATTGCATGTGTGGTTATTGCATTCTTTCATGCTTTATTTCGAATTAATTATTATTAGAATTCAAGATCATATTTGAAGTGCGTTTTTGAGGTAGCATGCCTAGCTTGCTAGTGGCTGGGTAAGTTACACTTATATAGGGACTACCCTCACAAAGGTGAAAGAGTGAGGATTTTCCACAACATTCGGGAGGCTTAAACAATTGAAGACAAGGGAGGAGGCATGTCGATGATTTATGCATCCTTGGACAACAAGCAAGAAAATTATCAATCCCCCATTATTGAAGTGGAAGGTAAGATTGATAACCATCCCATAGTAATTTTAATTGATTTTGGAGCTAGCCATAGTTAGATAAACTCTAACATTGGTGAAAGATTTCAATTGCAAAGGAGTAAGCATAAGAAATCTTGGTTAGTTCAGTTAGCCACAAGGGCTAAGAGAAAGATCAATGATTTGGTTAAAGATTGTCCAATATACATGATTGGACTTGACACAAAGGTAGATGTGAACATCATACCATTGGGTTCATATGATTGTCTAATTGGCATGGATTGGTTGGAGAAACACCATGTTTTCCTAGACTATTGCAAAAAGATAATAGCTTGTCTTGATGAGGGAGGGTAGCAGGGAAAGATTCAAAGCATTCTGAGAGTTGTGGTTGTTAGAGAAATTTTAGCTATGCAACTGAAAAAGAGTTTCAGGAAGGGATGTCAATTTTTTGCAGCCCATATGGAAGAGGTAACTAGAGATAAAGTGGCAAGTATTGAAGACCATCTGGTTTTGAAATATTTTGGATATGGTTTTGGGGAAATTCCGGGATTTCCACCAAAGAGAGACATTGATTTCTCTATTGATTTGGTACCAAAAGATGCCCCAATGTCCAAGACACCTTACAAAATGGGCACACCAGAATTGAAAGAGTTGTGGATGTAGCTTGAAGAGTTGTTAAAGAAAGGGTATATACGCCCAAGTGTGTCACCTTGGGGAGCCCTGGTTCTTTTTGTGAAGAAGAAAGATGGAACCTTAAGGATGTGTATTGATTTTAGACAATTGAATAACGCCACAATAAAGAACAAATATCCTTTTCCAAGAATTAATGATATTTTTTATCAGTTGAAAGATGAAAGAATAGTTTCCAAGATTGAATTGAGATCATAGTATCATCAACTGAGGATAAAGGAAGAGGATATCAAAAAGACAACATTCAGAATGTGATACATGAATTATGAATTCATGGTAGTTCCATTTGGGCTATCAAATGCCCCAACTGTTTTCATGTGCCTAATGAATGGAGTGTTCATGAAATACCTGAATAAGTTTGTAATTGTGTTATTGGATGATATACTCATCTACTTCAAGACATAAGAAGAGCATGACCAATATTTAGGAATGGTGCTGCAATTTTTGGGGGAGCATAGGTTGTTTTCGAAGCTATGTAAGTGTATCTTTTATCAGAAGAAGACTCAGTACTTGGGGTGTATTATTCCAGTAGAGGGGATAGCAGTTGATCCTGAGAAAATAGAGGCCATTAGAGGATGGCCAACGCCAAGAAATGTCATAGAAGTCAGATATTTCATGGGTTTTGTGGGTTATTATTGAATATTCATAAAGGGTTTTTCAAGGATTGCAAGCCCAATCAGTTCTTTGCAAAAGAAGGGAGTGAAATTTGAATGGATTCCCAAATGTGAAGAAAGTTTTAAGTGGTTGAAAGATATTTTAACAAGTGAACCAATCTTAAATATTATAGATCCAGATGAAGATTTTGCAGTGTGCACTAAATCATGCAAGGAAGGGCTCAATGGAGTCCTCACTCAAAAAGAGCATGTGGTATGTTATGAGTCTCATAAATTAAAGGAGCATGAGAGGAATTATGTTACACATTACTTGGAATTAGCAACCATAGTACATGCATTAAAAGTGTGGAGACATTACCTCATGGGGAGACGATTTGAGCTAAGGATAGACCATCACAGTCTAAAACGTTTGTTTAGACAGCCAACACTAAATTCCAGACAAACTAGATGGCTCAAATTTTTGAGTGAATATGACTTTGAAATTAAGCATATAAACGGAAAGTAAAATCATGTGGTTGATGCACTCAATAGAAGAGCTCACGAAATGCATATTTCAGCCATCAACATGTTCAACACAGATTTAAAAGACATAATTTTAGAGGCTATAAATTCAGGTCAATAATATTTATAAAAAAACAAACATTACAACAAGGCAATTTATAGAATAACTTTAATTATTATGAGTTTAAAGAGGATGGAATCCTCAGATACAAAGGAAAAATATACGTGCCAAATTCAAGAGAGTTGGAAAATATAGTGTTGAGGGAAATGAACAATGTGCCATATGTTGGGCACCCAGGATATTATAAAACAATTGCAGTTGTAAGAAACCAACACTTTTGGTCAAGAATGAAGAAAGAAGTGACTAATTACATATCCAAGTAACTAGAATGCCAAAAGGTGAAAATAGAGCATAAACATCCAACGGGGCTACTACAACCATTTCCCAACTCCTAAGTGGAAATGGGAAGTGGTTACAATTGATTTTATTACAAAGTTGTCCAGAAGAGTGAAGCAACATGATTCCATCATGGTGGTGGTGGATAATTTAACAAAAGTTTCAAATTTTAATTCATGTGAAGACCACACACAAAGAAACAAATATTGCAAAGATCTACATGAAATAAGTTGACAAGATACATGGACTGCCTAAGGCAATAGTTTCAAATAGAAATATGAAGTTTACCTTTAATTTTTGGAAAGGATTGTTCAAAGGCTTTGGGACAAATTTAAATCTCGACACAACATATCACCCGGAGTCAGATGGGAAAACAAAAACGACAATAGAATAATTGAAGACATGCTCAGAATATATGTGATGGACTAGCCATCAAAGTGGGAAGACTACATCGACTTAGTAGATTTTGCTTACAATAATGGGTATCATGCCTCATTAAAAATGATCCCATTTGAAACATTGTATGGAAGGAAGTGCAACACACTAGTGAGTTGGGATAACCCAGTAGACAAAGTTATCATTGGGCCATAATTGTTAAAGGAAATGGAAGAACAAATGATAAAGATCAGACATAATTTAAAGGCTGGCCAGGACAGGAAGAAAATTTATGTAGACAGGAACAAAGTTTCTATAGATCTGAGCGAACATGTTTTTCTCAAAGTGAAAGCAAAGATAAGTTCTCTAATATTGGGTTGCTACCCAAAGTTGGCAACAATATATTGTGGGCCTTTTGAAATGTTAGAGAAGATAGGGCCAATTTCATACATGTTAGGATTTCCTGCATCCATGACAATGCATAATTTTTTTCATTTATCATTATTAAATAAATATGTGATTGACCCTAACCACATAATTGATTGGATTGTGATCTAGGTGGAAAACAAAGGGGATTTATGGGTGGAACCTATACACATTCTAGACCAGAAAGTCAAAGTGCTCTAGAACAAAGCCACAGAGATGGTAAAGGTTCAATGGACCTAACATAGTCCTGAAGATGCAGCATGGGAGCACGAAGAAACTATGCGGGAGGAATACCCACAATATTTTGTCAATTTTGAAGAAATTAAAAGATGAAAATGAAATACTCCATTTTTGGGCAGCCAGAGTTTCAAAACCACATCTTAGAATTCTTGGTCCCCTACATTGATAGCCCTGATAAAATAATGGTGCATCTCGATGGATTGAATGCAGTGAAGGGAGTGCATTCATTGGATCAAGAGGTTGAGAAGAACAAGAAATTATGTTTGGGATTGTTGTTGGAGTGTAAAAATTTTCAAAATTTTATTTTCTGAATACTATGATGTAAATTTGTATATGTGTTTCGACATGGTGTTGTGTAGCAAGGATGATGCACAATTGTAGGGGAGGGGGAATGTAACATCCCCACTATAATCCCTAATTTAATGCATAATGTAGATATGAATGTGGCTATGGCCAAGTGATGTAATATGTGAATTGTATTTTTTAATTTCAATAAATATAATGTGATACCAGCTACTAGGAATATGGACAGAGATGGGGGATGATTAATACACAAGAGAGGGGAATGTATAGGACTGTCTAAGAGGGGTCCAAGGAGAAAATTAATTGTGGGTATTAATCCAAACCTAAATTTCTGAATTTTATTTTCATTGGGACAACCTTCTATTTTCAGGTTGAGAGTATGAGAGCCCAATCATTGAATACCTATCAAGGGGTGGGTGTAGAAGTCACATCCCATAGTTATTAGAAGCATGGGCTGAAGTACAATCAACATTGGGCATAGTTTGCAGTCAACTGTCTTGGGAAAATAGAGAAAATCCATATGGGGATAATATGCAGTTTTTGACATTGCATTTTTGGCATGAACAACAAGGGGGAGCGGGGAAAAAAGAGAATTGGAGCTAAACGAAGAAGGTTGGTAGAATTCTGGAGCATGTTGGAGTGTTTTTGGAGCATTCTGGAGCTGGAGATTGAAGAGTTGGGTTATCATTCCTGAAGAGTGAAATTTTGTGGGAGTTTCACTATGACCCTTTGCTTCTTAATGTGTCTTGCAGTATTAAGGGTTTGAAGTGTTGACAAACTTGCCAATGCATGAACAGATATTTCACACCTTGATCCGGATTGTTTTCGGAACAAAATGAATGCAGAGAAATTACAATGGAAAACTCATAAAAATTGCCAAGAACAGAGGAATAAAACAATACTTGATTTCATTAATGAAAGAATTGTAAAGAGACTGTAAAAATACAGAGTGCAAGACTCGCTAGAATGGTGGCAGCTTTATCTCTGAGAAGAGATGTGACGACTATGCTCATTCTCAATTAGATGATTACAATGAGGCTCTGAAGGCCTTTTTATGATAAACATGAATGCCAAAACCCTAGAAATCCAGAAACCTAACCCTAGGAGATGAAACGCCAAAAGTCATGTGGGCCCCATTTGGGTAAGTTAGTACATTAACTTCCCGGGGTCATAAATTTTGCATACGATATCCGTTTTAGTCGCATGATAGCTCGTTGGAAAGGTCTTTTTGAGAACTACACATTATTCTATTAAAATATGAATTTGTATATAGTTTGACTGTGGCACACCAAAAAAACATTGTTTAGGGACCCAAAACGGCCCTATAAGTATAGAAAGATGTGATGACATGAAAACATATAAAATAAGTCAGTTGGATTAGGTGGGAGGCCACCAATATCCACCTAGAAGATGTGTAGGGATTCATAAAACCTTGAAAATGTAGAACCCACAATTACAAAGAAGTATAGAAGGACGTGGTGAATTAAAAACTAACAAGAGGAGCTAGTCGGAAGAGGTGGGTGGCCACCAATATCCACCTGGATTAGTCCTCCCCCCTTAGGAAGCAATGGTCTCCATTGCATTAAGTGCCCAGGGAAGAGGGGAAAACATTTTTTGAATCTGAATCTTGGTGAGTTACGTGCCTTGTTGGAGAAGTTGTGTTGCTTGGTCTATGGAAGATTGCCACAAACCTGTTGTTGGCGGGGTTGAATCTATTCCACCAACCTTTTGTCTCTAGGTTTGATGGGGCATTGTGTAGGCACCATTGTAGGTGAAGAAAAAATATCTTCTTTCTCTTTGACAAACTGTTTTTTTTATATAGAAGGTGTTGAGGCTACAATGGTTGTAGCGGTCTTTTTTGCATCCTTTGAACATATTGTGAAGAGGATGAATTTTGCAGTATGAGAGATTACCTTGCGGCACTGTTTTTGGGGAGAAGTAGTCAAAACTACCTCTGGTATCCTAGAGACTTGACCTCCCAAAGTGATAATGACACTATGGGGTCTAGACTCATAGACAACATGATGTTTCCACATATATGGTTGGCCCAAAACAACATCACAGACATCAAGACGAGCAACATCACACACAAAATCATCCTCGAAGGGTTGGATTCCATAGGATAGGCGACATTGTTGGATGACACGTAGATCTGGTCCCTGGTGAAGCCACCCGATGTTGTATGACTATAGGTGTGGTTTTGTTGACAACCCCAACTATTTGACGACCTTATCTAATATGAGGTTCTTCTAGCAGTCGTTATCAACAATGAAATGTAATGGGGTCCCCTTCACCCACATCTGGGAATGGAAGAGGTGCTCCCCCTCTTCAGGATATACTAGTTCTTCTGGTTGAATTGTTGTGGTCACGACAGTAGCAGTGGGGCCTGCGTTGATGATTTGTATGTTTTCAATATTTTTTGGATCTGATTCTGAATCAAGGTTCGACTCTGTGTCTTTGACCTCAACCACCAATGGTTGTTTCGAGCGACATTCATCGGTGTTGTGCCAGGGGATTTTGTAGAAGTCACACCACTTCCCAGTGTCGTTCTTCGTCTTTCCTTTACCCTTCTTGTCCTGTGTCTTGGAATGGTTATCTAGAGGATGTTGGTTAGGGTCATCTTTATCGTGCTTTGGTTGTTGCATATTTGCAGACCCGAATTCCCATTTTTTTTGGTGCCTAAATTTTTGCTTGATTTTGACAGCATATTGATAGGTAGCTCCCAATGATGAGATGTTTAGGAAATCCATTTCGGTTTAGATGTACCTATGCAAAGCCCCACGGTATTTCAAAACCATATGTCGCTCGGAGTCTTTGATACCTAGCTTGGTGTGCAAGGTATGGAAAGTATTTGTGAACTCCGACACTGTTTGTCTCTTCTCTTTCTGTAGTGTGGTCCATCTCATGTACTAGTCTTCATAGTTATCAACATGATAGTATTTTTCTTTGACCGCATCCACAAAAAAATCCCAAGTGGGCTCGACCCCATATATTCCATATTCCTATGTGGAACTTTGCTCCCAGTAAGTTTCCCACCAATGTTTGACATGGGGGATATCCTTCAGGAGTGTGAAGGTGATCTTTTCCCTGTCAGAAAAATTTTGAATATAGAAATAACCTTCTAATATATTTAACCATTTTTCTAGGGCATCCACATCTATTTGACCTTCAAAAATGAGAATATCAAAATTAAGTTGCACCTTGAAGGGAGAGGTTCCTCCAAAATGGTCACTTGATGAAGATGTGTCTGTTGCTATCGGCAGGCATTGAAGGATGTGTGAAAAATTCTCCATCATTTTGTCCCTCTGTCGTGTGATAGATTGCTCAAGCAACAGGTTAATAGAATCTTCTACTATGTCGTTTTTATTTTCTACCACCATTGAGGGTTTCTTGGGCATGCGAGAGTGAATTTCTTCAAGAGACACAAGCTCGAGACCCAACTGGCTATACTCGGACCTCTTCGGGGACATGCACTGAAAAAATATCAAGAGCAGCCTGCTCTGATACCACTGATCCGGATTATTTTTGGAACGAAATGAAAGTAGAGAAATTACAATGAAATACTCATGAAAATTTCCAGAAACAGAGGAATACAACAATAAACTAATGAAATAATTGTAAAGAGACTGTAAAAATATAGAGTGCAAGACTCGCTATAATGGTAACAGCTTTATCTCTAAGAAGAGATGTGACGACTACGCTCATTTTCCAGAAGATGATTACAATGAGGCTCTGAAGGCATTTTATGATAAACATGAATTCCAAAACCCTAGACATCCAAAAACCTAACCCTAGGAGATGAAACGCTAAACGTTAAGTGTGCCCCGTTTGGGTAAGTTAGTACATTAACTTCTTGGGGTCGTAACTTTTGCATACGATATCCATTTTAGGCTCGTGATATCCCATTGGAAAGGTATTTTTGAGAAATATGCATTATACCATCAAACTCTAACTTCATCTATAGTTTGATTGTGGCATGCCAAAAAAACATTGTTTAGGGCCCCAAAACGACCCTGGAAGTATAGAAAGATGTGCTGACATGAAAAAATATAAAATAAGCCAGTTGGATTAGGTGGGAGGCCACAGATATCCACTTGGAATATGTGTAGGGATTCAGATAGCCTTGGAAGTGTAGAATCCACAATTACAAAGAAGTACATAAGAACGTGTTGAACTACAAACTGACAAGAGGAGCCAATTGGAAGAAGTGGGTGGCCACCAATATCCACCTGGATCACACCTCTCACTATATTTTATAATTTCTACATACTTTTCCTGCTCTTTTAAGTTCACAATTTATTTATCATCCCTTTGTACAAATTCTTGCATTTCCTCTTCATCATTATTCTCAAAGGTGAACAATTTTGTTTCAAGACTTTTATGCCCTTTTGACCATTTTTTATCACAACCAAATCATAGTCATTTTTCTCTTCTTTCTTCCATTTCCTTTGGTGATATTCAAGTAGGTTGAGGTAGGGTTTCCATATGAGCCCTAAATCTATCTCTTCTTCCTGCATATATTCCAGTGGTAGACTTATGTGTAGCTCTATTCTTGGCTTGAATATGACAAGCAAATTGCATAGCCTGCATAATATTTTCAAGATGTTTTAAGAAAAGCTCATGTTTACTGTCTTCTTGTAATCCACCCATGTAAGATATCAATATATGTTCATCACTTATGTTATCCACCCTTGTGGCCAACATTTGAAATTATGAATTATAATCCTCAATATCACCTAAGTGCTTGATTCTTTTCAATTGACTAAAGTAGTCTTGTTCCCAAACTTTTCCATATTGTGCTTCCAAGTCTCTTGTAAATAAACTCCAAGTATGATGATAAGAATGATGTTGGGAGGCCTCATGGCCCTTGTAATAGTCATCATATATCATACATTAAACATAAGGCATTAAGTAAATATATATGTAATAAAGGGATAAATGCATAAACAAATGATTAGTTGGAGCGGATACAATTGCTCCAACCATTTCTCCTATGTATATATACTCATAAATATGAAATACAAAGGTGGTTGGTTAACCTTCCCATAAATACTTCTTGAGTATCATGTGTTTCTTGATGTGTTTTCCCTAATGTTCTCTCTTCTTGAATGCATCCTCTGATTCCGTAGACTACGATACTTTGGTTCCATTGCCGTGTGACTTGAACTAGCAGAAATTTTCTTGAGATGCTTGTGGCATTTCTTGAGATGCTCAAAGTGTGTGTTGAAGAGCAACATAGAGAATCCTTCTTCCTAGAGATTCCAAGGAGGAGTTATAGAAGAACGATGGGCCATTGTTACAAGAAACAATGCTCAAACGCGTTACCAAAATAAATTGATAAGTTTGTTGTATGCGTGGATCTTTACTAGAAATAATTTGACTCAAAATTTGTTTATTGGGTAGATATGATTGATTGAAATGTTATCGGGACATCAAATGGTTATATGTTGATGTTTATGTTGATGATTATCCAATGTTTTCAAGAATATATTATGGAGTAGAGCATTGGATGTGCCTACATTAGAATACATGTTCTTCATTTGTTTACCTCTTAGCAGTGGCGGTATTGTGTTTGATAATTGTTGTCATGTTGAATGAGAAGTATGCAGAATCAACTAAAGGTCCCCATGTGAATGACAAGCTAGAATATTTGTTCATGGATAAATTTACAAAAGGACGCATTATATCGAAGTCCATCAACCATGAAGAATATTGATTCTTATCACGCATCTTTTCTCAATCCCAACCAATCGATCCAAGGAACCTTATATCAACTACATTATCTATGTTCTCCTACAATGATGAGATCTGGTTTGATGCATCACATCCCCTCCGCCTACTAACAACATTCAAGTAGCATTCACATTTAATTCTAAAATTGATCACCATAATGTTAGTTTATGTTCATTGTAAATGTTGGGTGGAATCCAAAGCCCAGTTGTCCAATTGCTTGATTAGTCAGTGATACCTACAACATTAAAATGGCATGAATTGGATTGTTGGTTGGTTTACACATCCAATTAGTTGTTTTCTTGTTCACAGTCCTATTGTTAATCGTGTGAAGTAGCAATCAAGGCACTGAAACAATCGGGTGCAAGTCCAAACACTCATTGATCGATTATGGATACCCCATAATCACATGCATCGAGGATGGAATCACACAGGATTTGAGTTTGCAATTTTTCCTATTGAGCGACGGATCTTGGTCTACTTCCTTCTCTTTCCTTGTTTAAATGTACGACCAGATCAATTCTGTGTGGAAAACTTCACTACGTATGTGAGATGGGGAGTTGGCAAGCCACAAATCTATATCCTTTAAGAAAACACCTGATTCTGAGGATGACCGACCAAGTTTATCTGCACTACAAAGGACGTCAATGTTGAAGGAAGATATTATCCCAACAAGTTTCAAAAAAATGGGATGCAAGACACAATTAATTACACAAAATTTCCAAGTAGAGGATAAGATCATGTTATTTTCGGTATCTCCCGACTTGATAGATCACATTAATTGTTGTAGATGATGGAGATTAGATGGTAAATTAGTATCATGTCATTTTAATATATTGAAAGGATATTAAAATTAGAAAAGGAGATATATTTTTTATGAATTCTTTTATTGGAAATGAGCATATCTATCATTCATAGTTGTTCACATCGATGAAAAGAATGATGTGATCAAGTCCACATAAAATTACATTCATTGTACCTATATTTGAACCTTGTCCATCTAAATACTACATATGGACCATTTTAGGCAGTTGGTTGCAGACAAAAGTCTTTCATGTTATGTCCTTTCAACAAACAATTTTTTTACATTTGAGTATTTGTATGGAGTATAGGGAAATGGAGTCAATCTTGTAAAGACTAAGAGGGTTTTTAGAGTCACTGATGAAAATGTACATTGATAAAAGATTCTTATTTTGTTAAAAGATATATTAAGGATAAGTCAATCAAGTCTTAGAAAATGTTGACAATTGAGTCTAAGTCAATCAAGTTATATCAATGTAAAATTGAGACTGCACCTAATGTAAGGATGGAATTAAACATGTGTCTTTAAAAGGCAGTCGATCCCCTCCATCATTGTAATATAAGCCAGTTTCTAGCCGACAAGAGTGGTTCCTCACCAACGCTAATAGATACCTAGTTGACAACATTTTATTGAGTTGTAAAAGTATGGTACCAACAAACGTGTCTCTCTTTTTCCATTTAGTCAAGTTGTATTCAAGTCCTCCTTCATGTAATATCAAATTCAAACTCCATATATTCTCATATAATAGAAAAGAATAAAGAATTAATTCCAAGTTTGACCAACAATAGAGCAAAGCAATAAAAGATTGAGCATTGATGATGAGTGTGTTGGAAACGGTTAAAGGCATTCAAAAAAGGACACATCAAATGATGAGACACACACACAAGATTTTAAAATACAAGATAATGGCACAATAAATATTGATTTGATTGAGCCTCATGGAATAAAAGTTGTAGAATAGTTCATGAGTTGTGACCTCAAAAGCAAGAAAGCAGAGAAATGGTAGGTTGGTCAAAGCATGGTGCTACATTGTAGGGTGTGCAGGCCAAGATAATCCCA
This sequence comes from Picea engelmannii, assembly GCA_009831015.1. Taxonomy (NCBI): domain Eukaryota; kingdom Viridiplantae; phylum Streptophyta; class Pinopsida; order Pinales; family Pinaceae; genus Picea; species Picea engelmannii. The sequence goes on from ML782821.1 coordinate 473,382, forward strand.
ATACAAGACACTCACCACTTCGAAGGCACCAGAGAGAAAGGTGTAACAATAGGATCAAGAGGACCATTGTTGGGTGGGAGAAAAGCATTGCGAGACTCACTAATTGCACAAGCATTTACCAGATTGAACACGAAGGCTAAAGAGTAACAAGTCATTATCCATCTGCTCACTTGCTTGGGATGAGCATGGATTTAAGTGTGGGGGATATGTTGGGAAGCCTCATGGCCCTTGTAATAGTCATCATATAGCATACATTAGACATAAAGAATTAAGTAAATATATATGTAATAAAGGGATAAATGCATAAACGAATGATTAGTTGGAGTGGGTACAACCGCTCCAACCATTTCTCCTATGTATATATACTCATGAAGATGGAATTCAAAGGCGGTTGGTTAACCTTCCCATAAATACTTCTTGAGTATCATGTGTGTCTTGATGCATTTTCCCTAATGTGTTCTCTTCTTGAATGCATCCTTTGATTCTGTAGACTATGACAAATGGGGCTTTCTTTTGAGCACCCATTGATGCCATTGATAAGGTTTTTAATTCAAAGTACAAGGTTTCTATGGAAATCCTTTGGTTATCATCCATAATATTGTGCAATTAAAAGTATTTCTCTATTTGGTTCTCCTATGTAAAGACTTATGTTCCATCAAACTTATTTAATTCAACCTTGGGAAAGTTGACACATTTAGGACCCCATCCATAGTTAAATCTACTATTAGAGTTAAATCCGCCTAAAAAATGCTTATTACTAGAAGTTTGTTCAACATTAATACTACCTTTATTTTCATGAGTCTCTTTGGTCACAGTATCACTTTTAGGAAGCCTCCCATCTAGGGTATGTAAGATGGAAATTTTCAATTATTCCATCTTCTTTTCTATTTGATCCCTATTTTCATCCATCTTCTTTTCCATTTGATCCCTATTTTCATCCATTTTATTTTCCATCTATTCCATCTTATTTTCCATCTCTTGGATTTTTCTTTGTGTGTTTACCACCTCATTACTTGTTATTGACCTAGCACTCAAATCATTAAGTTGGTCCTCCAATTTGGATAACTTTTATGTGCCTCCTCATTTTCTTCATGAGTTATGGATGAGTTTTCTGGAGGTTTAAATGGTGATACAATTTTTTTTGGAGCCATGTGGGAAAGGAATAATATTATTTCTATATTTCTCTTTATCACAATTTTTGAATCAACAAAAGTAGATCTTCCAATAAAAAGTTATGTCAATTGTAAGTGGCGTAACTTGAAAACCCTAATTTTTTATATTATCTTGCTGGTTGATCTTTGTCATGATGTATCTCTGTAACTTTGGCCATTCTAAGTACACAATTTTATTTTGTATTATTTTGATGTTTCCTCTCTTAAGTGCCACAGGTTTGATAAAAATTTAATGTGCCAAGTGAAATTTATGATAACTTTCCCAAAACTAGTCAATTATTGTCCCTTTCCCAATAGATAACTTGTATGGAATGCCACTTGTCCAAAATTTCAGATCTGATTGTGCTTTTTACTTGAAATACTACGGTCTTTATTCTTCCTACTAAAACCAGTGGCACTCAATTTGGACTTTCCAAACTTCATATATGATAGTTCTACCAAGAACACCTATTTGAGACTAGTTTTAGGACTAGTCAAATAACCCTAATTTCCATAGCCTTTATCTCATAAAGTAAAGTGATGCAAAAACTAAAAATTTTACCACAGGTGATTCACTATGTTTACTCAAGATTCTGAAAATTGTATAGTGTGAAACCTTGCATAAAAAAAGTTATAGCAAAAATTACCAAGATGACTTGTTAGAAATTGATTTCAAGACTATTTATAAAGCCTAAATTCCATAGACTATATCTCATAAAATATAACAAAACAATACCTGAAAATTCCACAGACTATATCTCCTCAGTATCCTCAAAATTTCACAATCTGAATTGTCCTAGAAAAAAAGGTTATAGTGAAAATTCCAAGATGTCTAAATTGAAGGAGAGAAACCATAGGATTGTATGCTCTGAAACCAAATGATATGAAGCAAACCCCAAAAAATAGCCAATGAATAATACATTTCAAGGGGGAAACCTCCTTTTACAATATATACAATTCACAAGACACAATGAGATGCTTATACAAATGATTCTCCTTTATTATAAATATGAGAGAAAGTGAGCATGATATAAGCTAACACTAAGCCAACTTAATCTCAACTGGTAAATTAACAATAAATGAGTGTTAGGGCCTTGGGGGCCTTAACAGAGTGTTGAAATGTGTAAATTCAATTTAAATCTATTTAGCATGCGATGTGGTCAAGTTGGCATGTTGTTGGGAAGCACAAATGAATGTCTAGTGCACTGTAACTACTGTGTGGATTGTTGCCAACATTCAAAGGTTGACTAGGCATAAGAACAATGGGCCTACTCAAATGTTTGGGACCACCTCAAGTGATCAAAGTTGACCATATCAACCTAGTTTGGTGGGAATTAGTCACTTGATACTCAAGTATAAATAAATAAGCTAATGTAGTCTGCGAGATGGATAATAATGTAAGAACTATGTGATGAATACATGATGTATGTTATGTGATTCAATGTTATGATGGTGTTTATTTCCACCACTAAATCTTATCTTGGATCGGTTGTTTACTTTTGCAATGCACTTCGGTGAATCCATGAAGATGTGTCTCACTTTTTAGTGAACTATGGCAAAGAAAATTTGACATTTTACAATTATTTTATTGTAGCCCTTGAAACTCAAATATGCCTTGTAATTGCTTTTCAATTTCCATAAGCTTCCTAATGGAATTACCATCAATAGGGTAAATATATCAATAAACCAACTTCATAGATCACGAATAGGTGAGAAACATGCTTAATAGGTCAGAAAGAGGCTTAATGGGCTTTTAACTAGTTTAATACCTTATGAAGTGAAGAATCACTCAACTGCGAATTTTAATGTGTAGTAAAAAACATTTTTTGTAGTAATTTTTTTTTTGTAGGGAATTATTGTGTTTCTTTCTAATAATATTTTTTCAAAAAAAAATAATTTCATTTAATGTGTCAAATTTGCATTTAATTATATGTTTGTCATTGCAAATTTTAGGAAAATTTAACAAGTGACTTTTGTTCCCAACAACTAATTCAATGTTCAATGCATAATTTTCAAAAAGTTATTATACGAGCATGATCTACATAGAACGTAATGTATCCCACTTAACTTTTTTAATGTTTCTTTGGAAAATTGTATTTTTTTTTTCTAATGTGACTAATTAATATTTAAATCATATTTTATAAACCTTTGTGTTCCCAACAAATGTTTTCCTCCTATTTCATAAAACCAAAAACCAAAAATACCCTTTTGAAGAGTAAACATCCATGGGTATCCCAAACATTTTCTAATTTTTTGGTTGTGTAAAAAGTTACTTATTTTTCTATGGGGGCCTTCATTACTTGGGAGAAGACAAGAAAAAAAAAGCTTGTATAAGTTTTAGATGAAAATAAATTAAAATATAGAATGAATTTGAAAATGAGAAAATTTCATGTCATTGGATAGAGGATTCAATGATGAATCTATAGGCACCAAGTATACCACCTTCAATGGAAGAGATGGAGGGATTCACCTCTTGGGAGTTGTGACTCCATGTAAACCTACAAAAATAGGGAAGGATTATGGACTTTAAAACCCTTGATTGAGGATTAGACCTGAATCGAGGGTTTTAAAATAACTCGATCAAGGTCCTTTTTTAATTAAACCATCAATCATAGTTTTAAACTCTCAATCAATATTGTAAGCCCTTGATCAAGGGCTTAAAACCTCAATCAAGATTATTCCTCAATCAAGGGTCTATAGAGACCATTTCCACATGCCCCACTTGCCAAAAAGTGTGACCTAGCTTTATGGATCCACTCACTTGTGATTTATAATAAATACCATGCCTTTGTCATCAACTGTTTCTCTTTGGGATATTATTAACTCATCGATTCAATGTTTGATCACACACCCTAGTATGTTCCTCCAAATGGTAATGTACAATTACGACTAAGCATTATTGCATGTCCACCTCATTTTTTTGTTCACTACTGGGATTGGAAAACCATATTGTAGTGATTAACAATTTCATTTTCAATTTAGTCTTGGTCAATCACCCAACTAATCATAGTTTTGAGCTTGTTTATCAATTTTTTACATATCTTGCTTGGTGGGTGGGGATTTAAAGAAGGTTTTAATGGGCATATTTCCAATCTTCATAGAATAAAGAAAGCCTATGAGTTGTGCTCCTCTGGCCCAATAGACTTCATCCAAATTAAGAAAGTGTTGTATCTAAACTACATAAATTGTTTTTATCTTCATCATAGTAACTATCATGTAGATGTTGTGATACATAAACCTCTTTAATAACTCCACATAATTTTCAAAAAATAGCAGTAATATAATGACCATAGATTCAAAGGACTTAGGCCACAGTTTAGGAGATACCATCCTCCCATAAAACAACCTAACCTCCATCTCCCCTTAGGAGAGAAGCAATAAATTATACATTCTTTTGATAGAAGTAATACAACTAGGATTTTTGAGACGTGACAAATTTAGAACAAATCAAGTCTCTACCATCCTCATTTTCCAGTTCCCATGGAAACATTGAACTAAATACGTTGGTGATCCTAGAGAGTTGCTTCCCTTGGGATTTGGACAAGATGACCACCAATGTCATAAATAAATAAATAAATTTGTTCAAAAAAATGGCTTTATTGAGACACTTTAGGATCTACTCAACAACTTTGTGGAAGTTATTCTAGGTAATCCATAACAACCCTAGTATGGATTTTAGGGAAAAACGATCATCTTTCTATCCTCGGGGCATCTAGAAAAATAAAATTCCTTCCTTATCCTCTTGATTTTCCACCATATTTCCATAGACAAGCCAAGCATCCTCTAGAAATTTATTTTCCATCCAACTCCAAAAAGTTACCCTTTCCTATGCATCAATAGGTGCATAAATGTTGTCTAGCCCAAATAAATGATCATCCAAGTTGTGCAATGTCCAAGTAAATCATTGAGTATCACGTGTCCCCTACCCAACACTACTGAAGCTAATCAAGGAAAGATCAAAGTAGCTACACCTCCCCTACCTTCATCGTAACTATAAGAAAAATAAGAAGCATTCGACCATATCATATGTAATGCCACTCTTAATAGGAGACTAGTAGCTTTTAACTCTTTCAAATATATAATATATTGCTCAATCAAAAAGGTCTGAATTTGTTAGACCATGTGTTTTTGTCAAGTCTTAACAAGGCCCCAGCATTCCATGAGAAAATTTTCATTAGGAAAAGGTGGGTATGTATTCCATAAGATCTCCTCCTATTAACCTCCAAGACCAAACTCTTTGAACCATCCAAAACATCTATGAAGGTAATAGAATTTTTAGGAAATTACATTGATCCAAACTATTGATCTAGAGTATATTAAGTAGGATGGTAGAGAGTGCACTCTAAGGCTTCCACATCATGATGAGAGCATTGTGGTAGTGTGAACTAATACTTTGGTGATAATGGGGTTTAAAGGTTTATTGGAGACTTTAACCATAGGGGATTTGGTAATATGGGCCTTTCAATGCAACATTTGGCCTAGTGTTTTGATTATTCTTGCAAATTACTTACACTCATCTATAATCTACATCATTGTTTCCTTGAAAACTATTTTGAACTTGATTTACTTATGTTACATGATCTAGTTGGCGATTAGATTGACCCATTAAAGGGAAACATAGATTTTGTGGTCTAAACTTTGGCAATAAAAACATGTGTTTGGTAGGTTAATCTAGATGATTATATGTTTCACCATCTTTCCTCCTACCTAGATAAAGACAAATTCCTTCAAGTCTGTGGAGAGGTTGGCACAAAGGAAAACCTTTTTCTAAGGATTACGGTTGAAAAAACACATAGGATTATGGCATATTAACCCTCTAATCTATGATGCAATGCATTCAAGGAAGATGAAGGCCTAGGAACACTATTTGCATAAGATAAGAATTTTGGAGGTCACGTTAACCAAGAAACCCTCCTCCTATTCGGAAAAAAACTAAATAGGTATTCTCACATACCCAAGGACCATGGGTTAAATGACTTTATGGACATGAGCTTTCTCAATGAAGTGAAATAGAAAGAAGCCTTTGGTTAGGCTCCTGGTTTGGATATTGTACCTGCAGGGAGGTTCCTAAACCTCTATAACCTAGTCGTTAATGATAGACAAGATTTGGATCATTTGTCACACATTCAATGGGTGGCCTTTATCATTTTTCTATGGACAGGGTATCCAAATTTCTCTTCAAAACTACAATTGAACACTTGGACCAATAATATAGAAACAATATTATTTTTTGTATATAGATACCTTCGGGGAAGGTTTTGGTTTGAAGCAACTATATGCTAATTGTTAAGGTTATAGCTCAAAATAATGATATATTATGTGCTATTAGTTCGAAGTTGATACTTGGATGTTGGGATGGCTCTATTTATATGGAATATCAAGTTCAAAAACTTGTTCTTCACATGTGTTATTGAAGAAGTTGTAAGCCAATCTTCTCTTATTGACATTATGTATTGAAAACCAATTTGATTGAAGTTGGATAGATGTTTGCTTCTATTACTATAAGTAAAACAACTTGTAAATGATTGCATGATTGCAATTTTTGTATCTTTTGAATTAAATGTGCTTTGTTGCAATTGTGTTATGGATGTCAATCAAGATGGGGTTAAACTTATTTCTATTTAATTTGATAAGGTAGTCAATGCATATCATGATGGTTCTGAATGAATTCAAAAGATTATTTTTATGTGTTGGTCAAGCAGTTTAGGATTGAAAATATCGTTGAATAAAAGTTTATAATATTTAAGCTAGTACAACATAAAGAAATATTTTTAGTATTCTCCATTGATTTTTCCGTCTGACTTAAAGCCTAAAATGATTTCACAATTAGATAAACATAACCATTCTCAAAGCTTTCTAGTAAGATATGAGTAAATTAGATTTAATTTCTTCATAAATGTTTGGTAGCATATATACATCTTATGCTTTAAGTTGCTTGGATATGGAGCAATCTCACTCTTAAACCTCTATGGTGTTTGTCTTCCTCAATGAATGTCTATGTTGGAAGTAGAGTGTTTACCATGCTTATCAACCACATCATCCATTTTTAAAGATTTTTTCTCAACCCTAGAACGATGACAAAGATGTTTTTTTCATTATCTAGGCATCACCCATTTATTTAAGATTTTCTCTTAGCCCAACAAATCATTGGGTAGGGTTTGCCCCTGATGCAAAAATCAATAAATCTAATTAAGGAAAGATCAAAGTAGCTACACCTCCCTTACCCTAGTCACAACTAAAAGAAAAATAAGCAACGTTTGACCATCTCAAATGTAGTGCCACTTAAAATAGGAAACCAATAAATTTTACTTCTTACAAATAGATAATATATAGTTCAATAAGAATGGCATGAATTTGTCAGTCTATGTGTTTTTTTCAAGACCTAACAAGCCTAGCAATTCAAAGAGGAAATTTTTATTGAAAAATGGTGGGATTATATTCCATAGGATCTCCTCCTAGTTGTCTCCAAGACCATCTTTGAACCATCCAAAACTCATATGAAGGTAATTGAAGTTCTAGGAACTTACAATGATGAAAACCAATGATCTAAAGTGAGAACTTTGGGATTCTTCAAAAGGCTACCTATTGCTTCCTCAGATAGTATATTAAATAGGGAGGCAAAGAGTGCAACTTAATGCCTACACATCATGGTAGGGTGAACCACTACTTTGTCAATATTAGTGGTGGAGGGTTTATTGGGGCCTTTGGCCATATGGGATTTGGTACTATGCTCCTTTAGGGCATCACTTGCCATATATAATTGATTATTCTTACAAATTGCTTGCACTCACCTACCATATGCATCATTGTTGGTTTCAAAACTAGTATGAACTTATTTTACTTGTATGACTTGAGGTACCTAAGGATCATTTTGAGTCATTAAAGGGCAATCATAAATTTTATGGTCTAAACTTTGGGAATATAAACACGTGTTTGGTAGGTTAATGCGTATAATTAATTGTTTCACCACCTTACCCCCTACCCGGATAAAGACAAAATTCTTCAAATCTTTGAAGAGGTTTACAGAAAGGAAAACCCTTTTATAGGGACCAAGGTTGAAAAAAAGCACAGGCTCATGGCATATAAACCCTCTAATCAATGCATAAATGCTCTAAAAGAAGGGCTAGTTTTACATGGTGTTGTAACATTATATAGAGTGTAATTAAATTTATAATTTTTATTGAAATAACCAAGTTAAGTTAGATTACAATGTTATTTTTTTCTTTTTGGAGTTTTCATTAGTTTCAATAGGATAGTTTAATTTATTAAAAAAAGAAATAGCTTAGTTTAGGTTATTTTAATCTTTGGGTTTAATTTTATTTAATATTTAATCTTTCAGATCATATATATATATATATATATATATATATATATATATATATATATATATATATATATAGTTTTATTCATATATTATGCCATAATAATAAAATGTGTTTGTGTGTGCAGGTTGATCACATAGTTAGGAATAGATCAACAACCTATATTCAACCCCCCCGGCATGCTCGACAATTAATAGGGGGGTCCGCAAAGTGAAACCATGGTTTTGGCCAAAATTACGTGTCACACGCTCATTCATTAATGCCTAACCCCCTCTATGGTTTTCAAAACCACTCGGGACCCTGCAATGAATGAAAAATTGACACGTAGTCGATGCCATAGGCAAGTGGAAAAGGTGAAATGACTATTATAAGTGATTTTTTTTATCATAATCAAATAAGTATCAGTGACCTCACACACACTAGTTCACTTCCACTCCTTAAGTTATGGCTCACTAATTGAAGTCAATATCAAGTTCAACATCCTAGTACTACTCCAGTGGTTGCGAACAGAAAGCGTATTTTAATTCAGTCTTTTCGCGCTAGTAATAATTTGTCATGTCTTGAGAATCAATTTTTAAAGGTTAAATTGAAAGTTCTAGTGGTTAATCTTTGTTTACGAAAGTTTGAAGCCGATAACAAAGCTCGATTTACCAACATGAACCGCTAAACTCAGCTTGAATATTCCCTGGAGTAAATTACCCTAGGTAATTTGAATTTCCCTTGTTCTCCAATGTTTTATTTTAAATGATAGAATCATCTAAGCCATTAAAAACCAGAATAACTTTGGCAATCGAAGAGGAGGACCTAGCGGACAAGGATAAAGATATTGTTGATCTTGTTCTGTATTTTGACTTATTCAAATTACACCAATTAGCCATGTGAAATTTTAGAGACCGAGTTAATCATTATCATGCATGGGAGTCTGATCTGGCTNTCGAAGAGGAGGACCTAGCGGACAAGGATAAAGATATTGTTGATCTTGTTCTGTATTTTGACTTATTCAAATTACACCAATTAGCCATGTGAAATTTTAGAGACCGAGTTAATCATTATCATGCATGGGAGTCTGATCTGGCTAAGTTTATGGTTCCCCGAGTATATTAATTTCCTGAATTTGTAGTCTGGTGTGTTGTTGATTACATTCCTTCTTAGAGGTCTGTTATTTCTAAGAACAGGTTGGTCCTTTTCATGATAAACTATGAATCTATTTATGAGATGTTAAATTTACCCCTAAACCTTGAGAGTGAAACATTAGATAAAATAACATTAGCTCAATTCTTCAAGGGCCTAAGCTCCCAAGACATATTTTCTCTTTTGCAATCCTACTTATGTCAAAATCTTGACACTCCTACATACACTGTTACTCTTAAAGCCAATCCATTTCTTGAAACATCCAAGCAAATCATTACAATGATGTCTGCAATCTTAGGAAATGATGATGACCAAATTGTTGATGAGTATATTAGGAAATGATGATGACCAAATTGTTGATGAGTATATCATGGGATTCATGGTATCTATTTGTTCCTCTTCTATTAAGTCCTTGGTCAAAATCAACTATGCCCAATTTTTAGATGACAATCTTCATCTTCAAATGTTAGAATTTGAGACCACCAGATATTTCAGATATCAATCTTACTTGGTATGTATTTTTATGTACTCTCAAGTTGTTAAGTTTTCACACCTTGAATTGAAACTGAAGATGAAATGGGTAATCTATCTTCAATCATTTATTGGACTCCCCTGGTTAGGAAAAAGATTCAAAATGTAGGGTTCTCAAAACACATTAACCAGTTTATGTCAAAATCTTTTGAGATTATTCATGATGAGATGCCTACCATAATCTTTTCATAGTGTAAAACACTTTTACAACTGAGTACTGACAAAAGAGTTGGATGCTGGTATTTATTTGAAAATCATATAGAAATTAGGGTTCATGGCATTGAACTACAACCTTTCCTTTTACCCACCTATAATTTTTTCCTTGGAATTTATAAGACAAAGGCTTAATTCTGATTATGTTCATTTTGTCTCAAGGAAATAAAAAACAAGTTTTAAATTAAAAAAGGAAGTGGGTCCTTTTATTGTCAATACCATAACAACTTTGCAGGTGACATAAAAGCTACTTCAAGACATGGGATTTCAACAAGGCAAGATTTGGATCTATGATCCTCACTTTGTCATCTTAACTAAAAGGACTGGAAATGGATTAAATCCTTCTCAACATCAACAAAAGTCACAATTGGAGTTGTTGGCCAACCAAGACAGCTGGGAGGATATGCAGAGGATTTTGCAAGTTTAAGAGAAAGTTCCAGATCAGGCATCAAAATAACCAGTGATAAAGACTCCTCAATGATTTGAGAAAACATACAAAAGAAAAGGTGTAGGATTGGCCTAGAAAATGTTAGAGACAGAGGAAGAAAAATCAACTAAAAGGAAGAAAATAGAAGAACAATAGAAGGATGAAGATCAAATATCACATAATGAGTCGGAACCATTGATAAAATAACCTGCAATGGTTATAACGACTTCATCATCAACAAATCATGGGAGCTCTAAAAGTCAAGGTGGAAAAGAATCAATTGATACAGATCAATTAAAGCAAGTTGATCATGTTCATAAATTCATGGCTGCCAAAAAGATGGGTGCGAAGATTAAACAAAACATTCTTCCTAAAATATTTTACCAAGGGGTATCTCAAAAAAGAGTGTTGTCTGTTGTGGATTATGAAAAAGGTAAATTAAATACAACAGTGATCGAATCAAATGATCAAAAGAAGGTCACCAACATCTCTATTGATCTAAATTTAGTTCATCCAATTGATAAAATGGATTTGCACAGACAAACTAGAGAAATGTTAAACAAAGATGTGATGATAGCTTCTCTCGGGATAAAAAAGCTACAAACTATAAATGAGAAGATTGGGAATCAACTAAAGCAAGAGAAGCTATCCAACAAGACTAAGCAGATGAGAGTGGAAGAGCTTGAACAATGGGTAAATGATCTAGGAGAAAATCCACAAGATGCAACATCGATACAAGATCTTATGAAAACAAAGGATATTGAGATTCAGGCATTGAAGAAAAAACTTAACATTTCAGGAATTGATCATGTTCACACTCTAGAGTTACAGGTTATCAATTTCCACATAGAGTGAGGAGATTAAAGTTTTCAACAAACAATTGAATGACAAGGATAAAACCATTGAGCAATATCATAAGCTAAAGGCTAAGATGCTAGGAGATATTGAACAGTTTCATAATAAGTTATCTAGTAAGCCATATTTGATTAGAGATAGACATCTTATTTGGAATCAAATCATCACTGAGATCAACAAAATCTGGGATTACTTCAAGATCATCGAAGAAGAGGTTTCTTTGACAAATGAAGCAAATCAAGCAATACCACAAGCATTCCGAGAATTAGGAACTAGGCCTCAAGTCACTACAAGAATCATCAAGTTCCTAAAATCTAACTCAAAAGAAGCATTAAGAATTAAAGGGGTGACAGACATAACTACAATGGTAATGGAAATAGAGAAGATTTTCACAAAAAGAAGTCTGATACAACAAACACGAAACAAATGTATAATGGTTAAAAGAAACTTTGAATTTTTTTACCAATAAGTTCGAGGACTTGGTAAAAATGGGATTGCCTTCAACATGGAATGATAAAGGAAGACTTCTAACATTTGAAAATTACAGAAAAGACCTGTTCAAAGTTAAAGAAAATGAGGATAAATTTCAAGGAATGACTGAAGTCCTTAGAGGACATACTATTGTGGATATTCTCATAGATGATTTTTATCTACTGTGGTAGATTAAAAATACGTTTTCAAATCCCCCTTCATATGAGAAATACATCGAGTTGGATATTGCATACAAGAAGATGATGGCTTTCAACTACCCATCAAGTGAAAATTGGAAGCTTCTAATTCAATTGTTAACTGAATGAGTCATCAAAACGGATGGAGCAAAATTAGGAGATATTTTTTGGGCAAATCCTAAATTCAAATGTATTCGTTACCTTTTTGTAAAATCATATATGTTGTGCCCGCACGGGTGTAGACGGATTGGCAAGTGCCGTGTAAATGGAAGGAAATTTGTAAATGAAGTCTCATGTTCGATTCTCACCCGGACTTACTCGTGCGCCATTCTTGCGGGCTGGGTGGTTGCACCTGGGGTTATAGTGGTAGCCGCCTGGGGATCGACCCCGTGTCACGCGAGTACGAGAACCGCGAGTTGYCGATTCCCCCAGTAAAAATAAAAATAAAAAATCATATATGTTGTTGTAAATTGGACACTGAAAAATAACCCTTGATAACTACTTTTGGTTATGTTTATTTTTGTACAAAAGAGAGAAACGTCGATGTAAAAAGGGTTGGCTTTTGCCTAAAAAAAAATGACTGGAATTTTTAATAAAATTCTATTATTATAGAACTTGAGTGATTCTCGATTTGATTGTTTTAGTTTATGTTTTTCCTGTTATCTTATGGTTCTAGCATTTCATAATTTTCTTCTTTGAATATGTATTTTGTAATTTCCTGCAAATGTAACAATTTGGTACCACCACCACTGCTACAACCGTAAAGGAATTTTAAAATTCACAGACTTCTACAATTATACTGTAAGTATAAATTGGACCTGTGTTTTCAACTATTATGCCTTATGAATATTGATGAAATTTTCATTCTTTATTGATTCAAATTACTTCAAGTTAGATACAGATATATATAATTTCCTCTATTGAAAGTTAAATGATACTTATTCAAAATTGATATATTGTTAAGCTTTCCATTCTGTTTCTTTGTATTCTTCTGTCATTCATTTAAATCTAAATTATCTAGGACATTCAAATCTTGCTTTTCCAAGTTATGATATTTACTTATTAAAGATCAAAGTCATAACCTAAGGTAAAACAATAAAATACTCAATTTTAGTACATAATTCAAAAATTAAAATCAATCAATTGTAAATGGATGCCTTGGCATAGTTTTCTAGCCATAAACATCTCAAGGGTTACAACGCATGAGAAGACGAAGAAACTCTATTCAAATAAATTTAGATAATCTAGTCGACCAAGTTATGCTCCTTCCACTAGGAAAATGCTAATTGAGTATTCTTACATACCCAAGGATCATGAACAATGACTTCATTGACATGAGATCTCTTGATGAAGTGAAATAAGAAAAATGATTTGGTTAGGCTCATGGTGTGGAGATTGTACCACCCACGATGTTCCCAAAACCCTTTAATTTAGTTCACGTTGATAAACTTAGAAAGAACCCTACCCACAAAATATCATAATAAGATTATTCTTTAAATGCAACCTCACACACATTTTCATATTTAAAAATGGTAATATAAATGAGAGTTTTCTTAATGTGGAAATTACCCTGTGATAAACTTTAGGAATCGCATTTTCATATTTAAAAATGGTAATATAAATGAGCGTTTCCTTATTGTGGAAATTACCTTGTGATAGACTTCAAAGATGAATTTCTTTGATGCTTTGTGTGGTAGCATCATTTCTATTAATCATAAGGTTTCCACTTATAACTCCAATAATAAAGATATTAATAAATTTGATACCAAGCAAAGGGTAGACTATTTAAGGCTCCTCGAGGCCTCAAGCAAAGGGTAGACTATTTAAAGCTGTTCGAGGCCTTATGGAAGAGCTACTCAATGGGTTGAGACATTGAATACATGGGCTAGAGACAAGAAAATAAAACTTGGATAAATACATATACAGAATAATTCAAACCCTTCGCAACATATTATATTATTATTAATATTTAATTATTTCTCATAATTTTTAATCTTCTTGTCTAATTTATAACTCTTTAAATATATTATGCAATATTATAATGTTATTATTATATGATAAAGTATTATATCATATAAGTGGACACAAATAACCTCAATATGGGCCATTGAACACACTTCTTTTAAAAGTTATATATCATGTAGAGGGATAGTGTTGTCACCACAAGGGGATGCATAACTCATACTCCGTGGTTGAGAGATAGAGGAGGGAACACATTCCCAAAAATTCCAATGTTGTAAAGATCGATGGCCAACATCAATATAAATGATGTTTTTAGAGCGACCAACTAAATGCAAGATTAAAATTCCATTTGTATTAATTTTACCTTATCATTATTCGATTATCATAATTTGTATAAACTCTTTACTAAAGTAAGAAATATCTTTTGCTTTTAAGGCTAAAGTGAACTCTCCTTTTTTTTTCATTAAAAGAAACGTCTCTTCCTTTCCAATGTAAGCATTGGATGCTTTATATGTCACAAAGACCTACATAACATTAATTATATGTCACAAAGACCTACATAACATTAAAAGTCAATGCAATTATAAGTGTTTTCATTTCTTCCTTTTTGACCATGGGAAATCAAGTGACAAATAATGCATTACTTTTGCTTATGCTCAAGTATTAGCAATTTCAGCACAAAAATTGCATGATACCTATTATCGAGGACAATTAGTTTATCTCGTACTTAATTCAATTAGCTTGGGATTGAAAGGAGTACTTAATGCAATTATATGAATTATAATGACTAAGGATTTAAGATGAGAAAACTAAGAAATCTTAATTTAAGATGAAAAAAAGTTAGTATGGAGATTTAATATATTAAAATGGAAAATATTAAGAAGATTTACGATTTTTTTTTTTTTTTACATAAAGACGATAATTTTGTTGCATAAGAAAACATTTTAACATTGTATGATCTAAATGAGGCTAATGGTATTCCTATATTTACAATGTCTAATGAATCTATCCCTAAGTCAAGATGTTGGGTAGGTGGCCTCTTTCTACTCATATTGTAAGTTTGTTGGAAGGAGGAGGTAATCAACCTATAGCACCACATTTTGAATGACTTGTATTTTAGAAAGTTGTTGTGAGTAACTAAAGAGGTAATAGAACCACTATTTGATCTCATAATAAGGGGATCATCTAAATACAAAATGCTACTTGGTCTTAGTTTCTAAAGAACATATATGACAAGTATAGTCCTATTGGGGAATATGGTGGTACGTTTCAATGTGAAGCTATGTGAACAAACTTTTGGTTGTGCTATAGGAACTCTCACATTGCAAGACAATTGACAAGTATA
>ML782821.1:503150-547634 GCA_009831015.1 Picea engelmannii
GATATGAAAATAAACCCTCGGTTTTCTCGGTATTCTTTATGTCAACATGAGACCACCGATTTAAAGGTAAATTTTTCATTACTTCATCGGAAATTTTCATCCACTCAAAATAGTCAAATGATTTTCACCATATGAGAGCATCTTCTTTGAAACCATAGTGTAGATCAGATTTCCACCTCTCTTATCATAAAGACTTGGAATCTTGTATATATTTTTCAATATTAGGGCCATCATTTTTCCTAGTAAAACCACATCTTGTTTGGAAGAAATTTACAACAAAAAATAGGGTTTATAAAAATAACCTACTACGCAAATTGTAGGTTTTTTTCAGGAAAAACATTGAAAATTGCTAAATTTAAAATGTTGATAACTTTATTTCTCGGACTGTATTTCAGACGATTTTTTTTTTACAATTGGGTATTTTTTCGAGAGAAATTCAAATATCTAATTTGTTTATGCAAATTATGTTCAGAAAATTTCAGAATTGAGTTTGAAGTGCATTGCCCCATTTTTTTCCTTGAAAAAATATGCAAAATAAACCAAAATTTTCTTTCTTTATTCCTTCTGCTAAAGCTCTCTGATACCACTTGTTAAGTACCAAATATTTGAAAATACAATATCACACAATGAGTCCAACAATAATATAGAAAATCATCCCCGAGGTGTAGGACAATGGGTGATGAAGTGTGTTGTTAAGGCACCATATCATGTTAAAGTCACTGGTTCGAACCTTGCAGGGACAAAAAATCCAGCCATGTTAAGGGTTGGTGTGGCTCAGGGCGGGTGCAATCCACAGGTGATTTTGACGGCTTAGATGCCCCTGAGTCACGATTTCTTAGCCACAGGATAGTGTCGTAGGTCACGAACAAACTAACAAAAAAAAACAATAATATATAAAATCTTCTTGATTAATATAAAAAAACCCTTAGGGTAGGAAAACACCATACAATCGTTCATTTTAAGGAAGAGATTCACTCCTAATCATTTCCCTCTTCGAGAGAGAAACCTGCTAATGAGATATGCTCCAAATACAATATTTATAAACATGCCCATTACATTGTTTACACCCATTTATATAACGCTACCTACCACCTCAAAACATTCTAAAGGAGAAACCTTCTAGTAGGTGAGATCTTCTAGTAAGCCCTCTTACATTTATTGTGTTTATACTAGGCCTTATTTATTAAAAATGGATTCCATACATAACAATACATATCTACTATTGTTTTCATTGGGTACCTCCGTAGGTACCTCATATTATTTTCTTAGTTACACTACATCTCACCCCCCTTGGGAAAACGTTGTTCTTAACGCTTGTTATGAGGAAGTACAACCATATACCTGGGTCCCATAGATAAGTTTGTGTTAAAAAACACAGGTATTCCAACATAGGATGAACACCTCAGTAACCACTCACACAACCAGATCAAAGATCAACACACTGATGTTTTGACATGATAAAACCCCTACCGGGAAACATCCATGACCCCAGCCAACGCGACCACTTGGAACAGTTTATTAATGCAAAAGAAAAATATTATAGAGATATTTTACAAGAGAATTTATCACAATCAATCATCGGCATATGACCTTCCTTGCTCTTTAAATAAAGATCATGGACCAATCGGGTGTTAAACCACATATCAATGTAGCCATTAAGATCGATGAGAATATGAACTGTTGGATCACTCTATGTCGGGAACATATCGTGACCGTTGGATTTCCTAACTACAAAGCATACTAAAGAAACACACTTTTACCTAACGACCCATTAGACCAAATAGATCTTAACTAACTCTTAAGTGTCTAAATATCCTAACATCCCTCCTTAAGAACAACTTGGGATATGATTGAATGATTTACAAAAGTGATATAGTAGGAGAAGGAAGGAGGCATTAGAGCCTATCCCCCTTTAATGACAACTTCCTGAACTCCTAACATAGATCAAAGTTTGGAAAACTTCGCTTCTGTAAGAGACTTTGTGAAAATCTCTGGATCTTCTGTAGGAAAAAATAACACTTCAATAACTCGATCATGAATGAGCTTTTTGATTAAGTGCATGTGTAGCTCGATGTGTTTGTTGTGCTGATACTGAATTGAGTCTTTGGCGAGCTTGATTGCACTCTAATTGTCACACCAAAGGCTAGTCGGATGCTGCCACTGGAATCCAAACTTTGAAAGGATCTATCGAAGCCACAAGGCTTCTTGACTTGCATTTATCATTGCTTGGTACTCTGATTCTACTGAAGAAAGTGAAATAGTTTGTTGTTTCTTACAGGCCCAAGTGACAGGTCCTGAACCAAGGCTGAAAACTTAACTTGCAATAGACTTCCGATCACCAGGGTCGTCGACCCAATCTAAAATAATGAAACCAACCAATAAAGGTGCCCCCCTTGAACTGTAATGTATCCCGAATTGAACTGTACCTCGGACATACCGAAATATTTTTTTCGCTGCTTTCCAATGGCTTTCATGGGGTGTTTGCATACACTAGGCAACGAGACCAAAAAAAATGAAATATCAGGATGGGTATGAGTGAAGTATAAGAGGATACCAACTAATTGATGGTACAAAGTGGCATCAACTTTGGGAGAAGTACATGTGGCAACACACTTGACTCCAGACTGGAAGGGAGAATGGGTTGGTTTACATTCTTCCATATAGACGCGACGAAGAAGGTCACAAGCATACTTAGAATGGGAAAAAAAAAATTCTTCATTGGTTTGCAAAACTTGGAGGCCAAGGAAATAGTGCAAAAATCCTACGTCTATCATTTTAAATTTCTTCTTAAGACTGGTTTTCACATAGTTTAAATGTTTTGAGTCACTACTAGTAAGGATAAGGTCATCAACATAAAGAAAAATGATTATGAGATAGCTTCCTACTTTCTTGGTATACACATTAGGATCATAATGACATCTAGAAAATCCGGTGTCAATAAGAAAGTTGTCCATTTTGGCATACCAAGCTCGAGGATCTTGTGTAAGATCATAAAGATATTTCTTAATGCAACAAACAATGATAGAGTCATTCTGGACATAGCCAGGAGGTTGTTCCATGTAGATTTCTTATTGCAAATCCCCATGCAAGAAGGCGGATTTAACATCCATCGGATGGATCTCCCATTTATGTGAGACAACAAGGGAAAGAACAAGGCAGATGGAATTCATTTTGGCTATAGGGACAAAGGTTTCATTATAGTCAATTCCTTCAATTTGGGAAAATCCTTTGGAAACTAATCGAGCCTTGTGTCTTTCAACGCTTCCATCAAATGCATACTTAGTTATGTAGACCCATTTACATCTTACAATTTTTCTTCCTTTCGAAAGAGGTACAAGATCCCAAGTATTGCTTGAACCTTCTGCAGATGTCTCTAGATCACGAGTCTCTGAAACTTGAGCAAAAAAAAAAGAGGTTCGCTAGAACTGTGAACGTGTTTGACGCCAATACAAAGGATCATCAAAAAGATCACCAATTGTTTCTCGTGTTGGACGGACCCATCTAGGAAGCAATGGTGTTGGTGTTGGTTCATGTTCAATGGACTCATCTAGAGGAAGGTGAGAAGGAAGAAGTGGATTTTCATCATCACTGTCATCATCTGAAGAATAAACCAGAATATGAATAGAAGAAGGCACAAACGACGAAGATGGCTCGTAGGTCGAAGAAGGCACAATCGCCGAATTAGGCTCGGAGGCCAAGAGATTTTTGTCAAATTTAACATCTATTCTAATACTAATTTTATTACAATGTGGTTGAAGAAGTCTGTAACCTTTGACATCTTCACAATAACCAACAAATATACACTTCACTTTTAGGCTGCAATGCTTTCCTTTTCTCATCAGAAATGTGAGCCCATGCTATACTGGCAAATACACTTACATCAGGTTTAATTTTATTCCATGCTTCTTCCAGTGTTATATTTTTAGGAGCCTTTTTGGAAATGTGATTTACTATGTAATTTGCACAGTTGATGGTTTCTGCCCAATACTTTAGACTTAATCCCTTAGATTGGATCATACAATTAGTCATTTCTTTTAATGTGCGATTCTTTCTCTCAAC
Source organism: Picea engelmannii (assembly GCA_009831015.1). Taxonomy (NCBI): domain Eukaryota; kingdom Viridiplantae; phylum Streptophyta; class Pinopsida; order Pinales; family Pinaceae; genus Picea; species Picea engelmannii. Next base: position 507,210 of record ML782821.1, read on the forward strand.
AACACCATTTTGTTGTGGTGTATATGGAACAATGTGTTGCATTTGGATGCCCCATCTAGTGCAGTAACTTGTAAAATTATTGTTCACATATTCGTTTCCATTATATGTTCTTAACCTTTGAATTTAATGTTTCAATTGCTTTTCTACAAGGGCCTTGTAGGCCAGAAACTTGTAAAAAAATTTGCTTTTAAGTTTTAAGAAGTAAACCCAAATACATATGGAAAAGTCATCCATGAAAGTTAAGAAATACTTGCACCCAGAAAAATGAGAAAAAGTGGGCCACACAAGTCACTAGGAACAAGCTGGTAAGGGCCTGAGGCATGCCAAGAGGTACGCTTGTCAAAACTATCTCGATGATGTTTGTCGAGAACACAACCGACACAAACACCATCTCTGCATGAAACATGAGGAAGACCGATCACCCTCTGTTGATTACATAGTTGCTGCAATGAGTGATAGTTTAGATGACCAAACCACTCATGCCACAGTTTGCTCAATTCATAGCTATGAGCAACAAAAAATGATGGAAAATATGGTGATCCAAAGTTGTCAAACTTGTACAACATGGTAATATCATAAACAATTCCAGTTGCAAGAACATGTTGAGAATATTTGATATCCTTGATACAACTTGGTGAGGTGAAAACTCTAAGGTTTTACCTTCAACTGAATGAGTGATTTGATACACTGATAGAAGGTTACAAGAAAGATTTGAAACACATAATACATCATTGAAATGCCCATTATCTACCTGAACTGTTCCAGAGCCTACAACACTAAGAAATCTATCATCACCAACAAATATTTTCTTGGTGTTACATTCATTTAGAGTGGAAAATATGGATTTTTCCTTAGCGATATGATAAGATGCTCTAGAGTCGATAAACCACTCATCAGATCAAGAAGTAGAAGTTGCACTAAAAGAGAAACCATAAGAAGAAGTGCATGTCCATGAGAAGAAGAAGAAGAAGAAGTAGAATCAATACTGATGTTATGCTTCTTCATCGCTATTTCTAAAGCAACCATCTTCTTAAAACATTTGGACTCATCATGACCATCTTTCCCACAAAAGTTGCAATGTCTATCAGTCTTCTTATTTTTAGATTTTGCTCCTTTGTCACCATTAAGAGCTGAAGTTGTCTGAGTGGGTTTGGGACCCTTTTTTTGCTTGTTGTTGTGGCGAAATCGTTGCTTCTTGGGATTATTTGGTTTATCTTTTTGTTGAGCTACTAAGGCTTTGTTGGAGGTACCTGCAGTTTTGATCACTCCAAGTTGTACAAGCTTATCTTTCTCTCTAATCAAAGCATCACAAAAGGACTCAAGAATGAGTTTTTGATAAGATTTTCCTAGAGCCTCTCTCATGGCATAAAAGGTAGATACAAACACAAAATATGCACTACCTAGCTTAAAAAGAATAATATAAATGCAACGCTCTTCCTCCAGCATTATGTTCACTCTTCACATAAAATTGTAAGTGTTTTAAGCTTAAATAGATAGTCTTCAATTCAAGAAACGTCATTTGGACTTAAAGTCAATATCTGATTTTCTAACTGATGTGCTGGAATAATATTGTGTTTACCAAACACAAATTCAAGATTTTTCCAAGTTTCATTGGTGTCATATTTTATTGAAGGTGGAACCTTAAATCAAGAGAGATGGAAATTCTAATAAGTCCATGTGCTTCGTCATTCCTATTAGACCATTTGACTTTCTTTTCATCATCAGTGGTTTCTTTTTCCTTTCCCAAGGTAATCCAATACAGGCCTTTACTTCTTAATAAATCTTCCATATGGGATTTCCATTGGAAGTAGTTGGTGATGGTAAGCAAAATATCACTGGAAGAATCCATATTAAATATGTCGATAATATGTATTTAAAAATTGAAACTCATGATCTCGATGGAAAGATCTCGAAAAATTAGGCGGTTTAAAAAAAAATGGGATTGAAAAACAAACTTCGGATGTGAAAGTTATGCCCTTTAAAAAAAAACATAAACGGTAACCAAAGAGCTACGTGGCAAGTAGAAGTTGGTCCACGTGGGGATATCCCTCCAAATAACTTCACTTTTACAAATAAGTTGCTTTATGAAGTGACCCATTTTTATAAAAAGAAGCGGGGATCACTTTTACAATGAAGTTACTTTATAAAAGAAAGTTGCATGAAAAATAAATAAATTTAAAATAAAACATTAAAGTTACTTATAGTGATTCACTTTTATACTTCAAGTGAAATATATTTTACAATGGAAAGCTCGATGCATGAACTTTTTAAAAGAAAACAACAAAAAAAAACTTGAACTCAATACGTTTTACTTAATAAGACAACTTTTTACCAAGTGAGCCAGCAAAACATATTGTATTGTTTAAAATGAGGAGTGAGGGTGGTGTTGTTGTTGTTTTTGTGGAAGATGACCTTGGAGAGTGTGCTCATAAAACACTTGTTTCACACAATAAAATATTTTCACTTCTCAATGACAACAAGTGTTAGATCTCAATCAACTTACCCGAAAAATGCACATTTTCCTATATGTTTTTTATTTGCTGAGATCACACAGGGTGTGGGGCAAAGAGAATACATGGATATAAAGAGCAGCAACCCGAAACCAAACAATATAAAACTGAAATAAAGTTGAAATAATACTATGCAAACATTTAAAAAAGAGCGCATTCAGGATTTATACCTCCAAATATGACTGAAATAGTCGTATCTTGGGAAAACAAAAACCTTTTTAAGTAAAATGAAAAACGTTCTAGACTAAAACGAGTGCTCTAGACGCAATGAAACAATTCTCTCAACCCAGAAATGTACGAAAATGATAGAATCCATAGATGAGGCAACTCGGCTTCACAATTTCGATCTACAACAATAGCAGGTCTTTAAACAGGTTTTGATACCATGTTCGACAACATAGGTATTTAAACAGAGGATGAACACCTTCAATAACCACTCACACAACTAGATCAAAGATCAACACACCGATGTTTTGACATGGTAAAACTCCTACGAGAAAACATTCACGGCCCCAGCTAACACGACCACTTGGAGTAGTTTATAAATGCAAACAAAAAATATTACAAAGAGATTTTACAAGAGACTTTCTCACAATCGATCATCTAAAAATGACCCTCCATGTTCTTTAAATATAGATCATGGACCAATCGAGTGTTGAGCCATGGATCAATACAACCATTAAAATCAAGGAGAATATGAACCGTCAGATTACTCTATGTCAGGAACATATTGTGACCGTCAGATTTCTTAACTACAAATGCATACCAATGCATACTAAAGAAACATACTAAGAAACACACGTTTACATAATGACACATTAGACCAAGTAGATCTTAACCAACCCATAAGTGTCTAAATGTCCTAACATTGTGGACCAAAATTATGAAGTACGTTGAGAATCAGAGTCCCATGTAGAAGGGAGAGCCACCATGTTGAAGTAGTCCATACACCACTGCAAACCCGGGTCCCATGTCCAAGTACTCATGTGAACTCCTCTATGAAGACATTGAAACTCAATAAGCCATTAAAAATGGTGCTCCAAAGATCTACACTGGTCATGTGGATCCCAATATGTAGATCCATCCAAAAAGTCATCCACTAGTACTAGTGAGTAAGAAAACTGAAAAACAATATTAAAATAAATTCTTTATTGCTCTCCAAGATGTGTTCTACGTAAGGTGCAATAGAGTTATCAAAGAGAAGATGAAAGTAGTTATCATCCTAGAAATGACAACTATTCATATACTAATCATCACAAACGACTTCGAAATCATACCAAGCATATTCTTCTTGATTATATTTATCCTTGATGTATTCCATAAGATATATCTCCTATATTTTAGTTAAGGTTTCTTGAAGGTTTCGACAATTGTCCTTGATGTTATGCAGATTATCACTTATGCACATAATACCTCGGAGGATTGGAAATAATTTGTTTTCAATGCGCGACATATCCATTGGAAGCACCCTATATAATATACCAAAAGAAATCTCTGAAAATATTCTATCCAATGACATTTATTTGACACCAATTTGAGCACCCTTTCAAAAGTTATGAGCTCTGAAGTCTCGTGGTCATCATGAAAAAACTATGAAAATTGTTGATTTAAAATCAATGATATTTTCACTTCCAAAGTTCCAATTTAGATGATTTTTTTTTTTGAAATTGATTGATTTTGTCAGAGGAACTTAGATCTATGATTGGTGTGGGCAAATTCTGCACCAATTGCTACAAAAATCTACAAAATCGCGCGCCAATATGAAGAAAAAACCCTAAAAAAGTGTTGATTTTAAATCAACGATATCCCGGCCTCCAAAACGTCAATTCGAACAATTGTTTTTGAAATTGGTTTTTTTCTCGAGAGGAAATCAAATTTACAACTAGTTTCATCAAATTCTATGCATAAATCTACAAGAATTGGCCAGAATGTCGCGGCCCTCTTTTTCTTTATCTTTTGAAAACTCTGCAAAAATAAAAAAGTTCTCCTTTTGCTATTGGCCAAAGAAAGTATTCTGATACCATTTGTTAAGTACCAAAGATATGAAAATATAATCTCACACAATGAATCCAATAACAATATAGAAAATCCACATTTTATTATATGAAATCCATTAAAATAGAGTAATACCATATATTAATCCTTTTGGTTTTTGAAAGGTATTAAAAATCTTCAATGTGTATCATTTCCTCCAAATTTATTATTACCTTAAAGGTAATTTTATATACAATTAGTGAAGTGAAAACTCTAAAATAATTTTATATAAAATTACCTTAAAAATAATTTTATATACAATGCATTTTAGGTAATTTCCATCCGCTTGGCATTGGCCAATTAATTTATACAATGCTACTTTATACTTTATATACAATGCATCTCTTTTGGGAGGTACACCATTCAACGCTGACAAAAAGGATACTCTCTATCCTTAAAATCTATACTTCAAAATTGACACAAAGGACACTTTCTATCCTTAAAATATATACTTCAAAATTGACACAAAGGACACTTTCTATCCTTAAAATATATACTTAAAAGAGTAGTAAACTATAGCATTTGAATTTTTATACTTAAATTTTCATAATATGACGAAAATAAAAACATGAAATTCATATTATATTAAACAAATAAAACATCTTAATTTAAGTAAACTATATAAATTATCAATATAACAAATTTGGAAGAAATGATACACATTGAAAATTTTTAATACCTTAATACCTTCTTTGAACATCTATAAGCGATGAAAATGCAAACTCTTTTACTATATACTTATGTATTTATGCAGTACATCCACTTCCATGTATACAACAAGCACTTGCACTCACTATTCTTAAAATTTATACTTAAAAGAGAAGTAAACGACAAGTAAACGACATCGTTAAAATTTATACTTAAAAGAGAAGTAAACGACAAGTAAACGACATCGTTTGAATTTTTATATTTAAATTTCCATAAATATGGTTAAAATAAAAACACCAAATTAATATTATATTAAACAAATAAAAATGATATCGATTTTAGGAAGCTGAGTAAATTATTAATATAATAAATTCGGAAGAAATGATACACATTGAAGATTTTTAAGGTAATAACAAATTTGGAGGAAATTATACACATTGAAGATTTTTAATATTTTCTTTAATACCTTGAAGGATTAAAGATTTCTAATACAAATTCCCTCCAAATTTGTTATTAGATTTTTAATTAAAAAACCCATTAAATAAAGGGTAAACCTTTGCCAAGGGTTATATGGTTCTCAACTTATAACAAAAAAACTCTAAAATGGTTCTAGAGTTTTTGTGAGGTGGTGCTTGCCTTTTACAATAATTTCTCATCTCCTAGATATAGTAAATGCTTTTACATGCACGCTAGATTCTTATTATGGTTATTAATGTATAGATGATCAGGCCGCAAGTAGGATTGAGCACCTGAAGGCACATTGTCCTTTAATATGTTGATATTGGTTATGCAATGCAATTTGGGTCATTTAAAACCATATCAACAACCTCATTGCAATGGATTTAATGAAGTGGGAAAATTGATGTAAAAAGGACTTGGCAGTGTGTCTTAATTTTACATCTCCACGATACATAGATTTGTGCTCATAGAATTAACCTACAACTAAAATAGAAAAAATGGAAATACCAATCAAAATTTAAGATCTATATAAACACCACTGTGGGATGCAAACTGAAGAGTCTAGACATTGCATCAAAAGAAGAGATCARCGCTACAAATAGAGAGAGACTAGATCTAATAAATCAAYGTCATGAATATAGTGGACAACGAACAAAAAGTGGGAGAAACAATTAGTAAATTCTTATTCACATAATATTAAAGTTACGACACTACCCTGAAGGGATTCAATGGCTTCTTACAAACGTTACACTCTTTCTTYGTAGAATTACTTAAGCTCACTACATATAAGCCTATCTAGTGTACCCTCTCCAACTGAATTAAGCTTGACAAGAGAGGGAAGTATGATTACAAAAGTAATGGTTCATAAAATCCTTCATGAAATGAATCATCTACCATATTTTACAAGTAATCTCTCCTTAARGGATGTGCCCTGCTTTGCATGYGTAACTCGACATAAATGTGTCACAATGTGTAAGAGAATCTATGGTGATTGTCATAGAATCTATCATAACCTCACACTTACCAAAATTAGAAATGTCATGCAGCATAAGTGTAAGGAATATGTCATAGGGGTGTAAGGGGGAGTCTCTCCCATGTGGCACACCCATCTTGCGAGGTATATTCCTTTCAACACTTGTGCCCTTTTTCAAAGGGAACAACTTGCCCTTTTTTGAAGGGAGCAACTTGGAGCGACAAAAAACTAGCACTCTTTCTTTGCGATGAAGGTCTTCTCCACCAAGAGGAGCTTCTCTATCAGAGTCCCAAACTTCCCCTTTGCAAGGAGTTTTGTGAACATGTCAGTGCCTTGCAAATCAATGGGAACATAATCAAGAACAACAACTCACTTATGTACTCTAGATTCCAAGGAAATGTATTAGATATTTGTGTGCTTGGAACAATGATGAAACACTGGATTCTCAAAGACTTCGATGCAACTTTCACTATCACAATACATAATCGTGGGCTCGAACATCTGATCAATCAACTATGCAATCAACTTGCAAAGCCAAATGGCTTTACAATATGTCAATGACTTTTCCATAAACTTTTCTTCAAGTAAACCAAGTACGATAGTGGTTTGTGTTAAGTTCTCAGATTTGAATATAAAATATAGAAGATAAATCCTTCACTTCAATAAGAAACCCAAATCATTTACATAAAATACTCAACACAAAAAATAGACAAAACACTTAAAGTAGGGTAACACCATATATTAAACTTTATGGAAGGATAACACTCTTTAAACAATACTTTCTTTCTCATCAATTACAATATTATTTAGTATGCTCATTACATTGTTCATTCCTTTTTTATATAATACTATCTAAGAATATTCTAGAGAATGAACCTTTTAGAAAGCCTTCTCAATTTTATTATGTTCACACTACTAAAATATATCTAACTACTATAGTGGGACTTATTTAATAATATGGTGGACCTAGTCCACCTTACAATGAATGACTTCTACTATTATCACTATGGGTCATTTGCCCCCCATTACCTTTCTAGCTACACTACATTCCATCCCCTTTCACATGTTTTGTTCTCAAAACATGGGAAGAAACAATACAATATTATCAGTTAAGTAATATAACTAATTGGTACCAAGTATGGACATCCATCCATCTTAATGGAATATGAACATGATGTCCAATTGTTGTCTTGCTACTCTGATTTTGATCCTTATTGCACCTTTGGTGCTATATCCTAATAACTACTATTATCATTATGGGTCATTCAGCTCCCCATTACCTCTCTAGCTACACTACATTACATCCCCCTTCGCATGTTTTGTTCTCGAAACATGGGAATCAACAATACAACATGATCGGTTAAGTAAATATAACTAACTCGTACCAAGTACGAATATCCATCCATATTAATGGAAGATGAACATGATGTTCAATTGTTGTCTTGCCACTTTGATTTTGATCCTTATTGTGCCTTTGGTGCCATGGGATTGGTGCTATATCATGATAGTGTTATGCAATGTTGGTAGTCCTCCATGTGCTTCTTGATTGGTTTCCTTTCTGGTGCTATGTTGTTCCATAAGTGTGTTGATCCTCATGCCCCTACCTTGATGCCTGTTGTTTCTTTAGGTGGTGTGGGTGACGATATACATCAACTTTAGCATTAGGTTATTTTCTCTTCAACTCTTCAACAATGTGTTCTATTGAGTCATTGATCTTCATGCCTTATTTATTATGTCCTTCTTGGAGCTTTGCTTCATGTTCTTTTGTAGACTCTGCCTCCAATTCAATTTCGAACTATGCAATAACTTCTTTATTTGCTCCCATGGGCCCTTTTTTTTTACTGAGAGCCACACCCTGCAATGTAATTTTTTTTTTCGTGTACCAAAGCTTGATAAACTTTTTTGGCACATTGAAATTAACTGTACCCACTAATTCTATCGAAGGATATCCAAGAATAACATCCACATCATTCATATTTCTAGCATGAAAATTAGAATGCAACACATATTTATCCATTGTAATATTCAAATTTTTAAAAATCAAACATTTTCACCCTCAACTTATGTGCTTTGAATAATCTTTGTAAGAATTTGCAATCTATTAATCCACTAAACATTGATAAAATTTTGTTGGCAACTAGGGTTATTAGAAACAATAACCTTGTCTTGTTGAATGCATCCATGAACATATAATATGGAGTTTCCATATGCAAATAAACCCTCGGTGCTCTCGATATTTTTTATGCCAACATGAGACCACTGATTTAAAGGTAAATTTTTCATTGCTTCATCGAAATTTTCATTCACTCAAAATAGTCAAATGATTTTCACCATATCAGAGCATCTTCTTTGAAACAATAGTGTAGAAGAGATTTCCACCTCTCTTGTCATAATGACTTGGAATCTTGTATATATTTTTAAATATTAGGGCCATCATTTTTTCTAGTAAAAAAAAATCTCGATTGGAAGAAATTTTCAGCAAAAAATAGGGTTTATAAAAATAACCTACTATGCAAATTGTAGGTTTTTTTTAGGAAAAACATTGAAAATTGTTAAATTTATAATGTTGATAACTTTACTTCTCGGACTCTATTTCAGACGATTTGTTTTTTACAATTGGGTATTTTTTCGAGAGAAATTCAAATATTTAATTTGTTTATGCAAATTATGTTCAGAAAATTTCATAATTGAGTCTAAAGTGTGTTGCCCCATTTTTTTCCTTGAAAAAATATGCAAAATAAACCAAAATCTTCTTTCTTTATTCCTTTGGCTGAAGTTCTCTGATACCACTTGTTAAGTACCAAATATTTGAAAATATAATCTCACACAATGAGTCCAACAATAATATAGAAAATCGTTCCCGAGGTGTACGACAGTGGGTGATAAAGTGTGTTGTTAAGGCACTCCATGATGTTAAAGTCACCGGTTCGAACCCTGTGGGAACAAAAAATCCAGCCATGTTAAGGGTTGGTGTGGCTCAGGCTGGGTGCGATCCCTGGGTGATTTTGACGGCTTAGATGCCCCTGAGCTGCAGATTCTCATCCACGGGCTAGTGCCGCAGGTCATGAACAAACTAGCAAAAAAAAAACAATAATATAGAAAATCTTCTTGATTAATATAAAAAAAACCTTAGGGTAGGGAAACACCATACAATCGTTCCTTTTAAAAAAGATATTCACTCCTGATCATTTGTCTCTTTGAGAGAGCAACTTGCTAATGAGATATCCTCCAAATACAATATTTATCAACATGCCCACTACATTGTTTACACCCATTTATATAACACTACCTACCACCTCAAAACATTCTAAAGGAGGAACCTTCTAGTAGGTGGAATCTTTTGGTAAGCCCTCTTACATTTATTGCGTTTATACTAGGACTTATTTATTAAAAATGGACTCCATACATAACAATACATATCTACTATTGTTTTCATTGGGTACCTCCATAGGTACCCCATATTATTCTCTTAATTACACTACATCCCACCCCCTTGGGAAAACGTTGTTCTTAACGCTTGTTATGAGGAAGTACAACCATATACCTTGGTCCCATGGATAAGTTTGTATTCGACACCACATGTATTCCAATATAGGACGAACACCTTCAATAACCACTCACACAACCGGTGTCTATTGAGAATGATGAATTTGGGATACATGATATTGTTGATTAGTTTTAAGATGCCCTTGAAGACGATTCTCAATTTTACAAATTTTTGATGAGTTATAACTGTAATGTTTTGACTTTCATAATTTAAAATAAGAATGAAGAGGCATCTATTGTTGTTTTGTGATGAATCTTTTTATTGTTTTCTTTTTCATTTTGTTTGTATGCGAATCACTATACATTGGAAAATTTTATTAAATGTTGTCATTTTTTACTTCAAATGTATAAAAATATGAATGAAAATGATATTTTTTTTTTTATAAAAAATTGACTTTTTTGGTTTAAGTCCATAAAAATGTTTTATATGACATGTTATTTTAAAGGAATAGGTACCAAAATATATAGTTTTTTTATTATATATGTCTATAAAATGTATATTTGTTTGCTAAATATTCAAAAATAGTGTTATTTAACTACAATTTTTTTTTCTATGTATTGAAGTAAAGGTAAATAATGTGTTAAAAAATATGTTTTCCACTATATTTTAAAAGTATGGAACAATAAATTAATTTAGGAGACACAATTATATGAAAAATCGTAACTTCAAAAAAGTAAATGATAAAAAATATTTTTAAGATTGAAAGAAGCATGAAAAAATGACTAAAACACCGTTGAATAAAAGACAAATTGAAAATAAATAAAAAATAAGCATTTAAAAAAATAATGTGGAAACATTGTGGATTGAAAAATTTAAAATATCGAAAACAAAAACTAAAAACGAAAGGGGGGTGCTACCGGTAGCACCATTTTTAAAAATAGGGTAAAACATTGGACCCCCCAAAAAAGAGAACTATGTAGAGTTCTTGTTAAGTTGGTAACTATGTTTTAAAAGATCTAGTTGGTTTGAATTGAAATTGATGGATTATCAAGAGCAAGTTGAGGCTCCTAGGAGCACATTTAGGGAGAGGAGGCCTCCAAAGAAGTTTCCAAACTTCGTGTCGCTAATGAGTGGCTTCACCAATGCTAATTCTTCTAGTGTTTAAAAAGTAGCAGACTAGTAGGTTTGGAGGGATGCCATGGGTAGGATGATGTGTAGGACATTGTGCCAAGATTGGAGGGAAAAACAATTATAGGTGGCTCTTCCAGAAGTACCTTCCTCGCTAAAAGGGAGTATTGATGTTTGTCGCATCAAACAGGGACTTCCGCATGGGTCTAAGTGTCTACACATCTGGAAGTCATCCAAAGCCTTCTACCTTAGTAATTTACATTAATTAAAGGAATTATTAAAGTAAAGTGATTTGATTAATTAATTGAGTTTGATTTAATGAAATGATGAAGTTATTAGTATTAGTGAATTAATAGTAGTCATTTATCTCAAGCGGGGTGATATTTAATCTCAATCGTTAATCACTTTGGAGATTGGGGTTAGGATATAACTCAAGATTATAAAAACAAGGCTAGGGTGAAGGAGAAAATCACTTGGAGAACAAAGAAGGACTTGTATTCAAGTGCTTGAGTCACAAAGGAATGGGATTCAAGGACATAGTGGATAGGTGAAGAGAGAATTTCATCTAGAGATCATCTCAGGTCATGGATAAGAGAGAACTAGAACAGTCGTAGGAGGATTCAACATATCGGAGCCACAACTGTAGGGCAGAGTTGTACACACTTCACAGGTCAATCATGGTGTGTATGTACATGGGCTACAACGAAAGAAAGAACATACATACGGGGGCTACAGTGAGGAAATACACATACAATAATGAGAAGGTGAATTTATGGGGTCGTACAGTCGTAGAGGAGTTGCTAGGGTTTGCAGGTGATGTCTATAATTTTTTGTATTTCTCAATGGGCCATTTTCCCGATAAGGGAGTCCTTGTAAGCTTTGAGATTATTCTAATGATAAGTTGATTTGAAGGGTATAATATATTTGTGTATTGTCTATGAGATTTGGTTTCCAATGTTGCTTTCGTTGTTTATTTAAATTAATTATTCTAGTCATTGTATTTTTTTGTGATCTACTAATCTGATTTACAATAATGAAATCACTAGTAAACATTATACCTAGGTGTCGGGATTAGAAAGTCAATACAAGTAGCTCATAATTAGGTCACCAAACACATCACAAGGGTGATGGTTAGCCACCATTAATTTGTTATAATAACATAAGGTTATGCAATGCACTTCAAAAATAAATAAACACAATTAAAAATAAATTATACAAAAAGTAATAAATAAACACAATTAAAAATAAATTATACAAAAAGTCACATGTAGTATGGTTGCTAGAAATATGTTAATTACACAAATGGTTCTCATGCAACCAACATCTCACACTCTCCATGAGACTAAGTTGGAGAGAGGTGGGAATGATCACCCAATTGTTTTTTATAGCTCCTTGAGATGGTTGAAGCCAATGGTAAAAAGTCATGCAACTCGAGTCTCTCATTGAGTGTATGAGTAAGACAAGTCTGCAAGGAAGAGTCATGCAACTCGAATACTCAATTATAAGTATGAATCAAGTCAACCATGAATATTCACGCAACTCAAAAATATCAATATGACTGTAAATCCTACATAAGAGAAAGTGCCACACTAGTGTTGCATGTATGATCGTGCATGTGTTGAATGATTAACATTTAACCCTACATTTTTAATTTGATAAGCTACCCTTTATGTGCTTATAATATTTATTAATTTGTTGTAATCGTTTGTTAATTAGAAACCTATACTATCCCACGCATTGTAAATAAATGAAAATTTAAATGACATTGCTTTTCAAATTGCAATGATCATGTAAATTAATGAAAAGAACGCTAAATAGCATTATGTTCAACTTATGGGAAGTGTTTTTCCATACTTATGGGAAGTGTTTTAGCATACTAATGATGAAAGAATAAAAATGAACCTTTTGTAATATGTGTTTAGAATATTTATGGGAAGTGTTTTAGCATACTAATGATGAAAGAATAAAAATGAACCTTCTGTAATATGTGTTTAGAATATGTTTAACCCCTAAGACTAACGTACATTCAAATTTGTTATGGGATGGATTAGTTCTAAATAAAAGCATGAAACAATGACTTAAGAATGAATGTGAAGCTCACTTTGTTCTTTGATCAATGTAAAGTGCATGTGAATATATTTAACATATCATTACTACACTTAAAATTGTGTTTGATAAATGTAAAGTGCATGTGAATATATTTAACATATCATTACTACACTTAAAATTGTGTAATTGTATAGTATGTGTGAAACATAAGATTTGTTGATTTACATTATGAAATGGGAAATGAGTTATACACCAATTAATTTATGGAAGTTAACTTCAAAATGAATCAATACATGAAACCAAAGTCTATTGCATCACTATCCAAGATTGTAAAGGGTGTTCAACAATAATGATTAGGTAAAATGTGAGGTGAAGAGACATGTGCATTCAATGAATACATTCTTACCCATGAAACATATGGTAGGAGTAACTATGTCATATCCTTAAACATGAATGTGATTTGCTTTAGTTCCTTGAAATTTTATATGCTAAGAATGTCCTTAAAACTTAAGATCATGTAAAACATTAGATTGCATCAAATGCCCTTTCAAGTTTTGAGGGTAATTTATTTATTTATTTATTTTTATGGCTAGCAGAATCAACAATTAGTTGGGCACGTACTTCTGTTACACGTGGTTGTGTTATCCAACTGCTACCACTATAACCTCTAAGTGTGCCCACGCTACCCCACGCACTACACACTAGATTAGTCGGGGAGAGTTGAACTCGAGACCTCTTTGGAATTTCATTTTCATGACACTTTCCAATTGAGCTACCCCCCGGGGGCCAAAAGGTATGCGGTCTTGGCCCAGTTAAGCTTGTTCCATGACTAGACCACGTCCTTGCTCGGGTTTGAGCAAAAGACCTGACCTTCGTTGCAATAATGACTTTACCATCCAGCCGCCTCCGTCAACCTTGAGTTTTGAGGGTAATTGAAAGACATGAATGGAAACAATTAAGTCCACTAAGATCTGATCAATGGCCTATATTGTATCATGGAGGAAGAGATCCATAGGAGTGGGAGGGAAATAGAAATGCCTTGAATGGCCAATTTTACCTTTGATGAGAAGAAATCAATCGTATAGATCTCACCATGGGAAGCATGTCTATTTGCTCAAGTTACCAAGAGGCTATCACAAAGGATGAGAAAGTTGGCCTATGACAACTTACAAAGGAGAGGCCTTTGTATGCATTCAAAGTTGGTTATTTCTCATGAAGCATCAAAGGAGTTGCATGAGTCTAGATACCCAAAAGTGTTTATTATCATACTAAATGGGGGCACAACTCCATATAAAAAGCATTACCACCTATCATAAAGGTTGAAATATTTGAATATTCTCAAAGCATGGCGGTATATCACTAACTCAATGTTGGTATATCACTAACTCAAAGCATGGCGGTATATCACTATATCACTACCCAAGATTGTAAAGGGTGTTCAATAATAGTGATTAGGTAAAATGTGAGGTGAAGAGATATGTGCATTCAATGAATACCTTCTTACCATGAAACATATGGTAGGAGTAACTATGTCATATCCTTAAACATGAATGTGATTTTCTTTAGTTCCTTGAAATTTTATATGCTAAGAATGCCCTTGAAACTTAAGATCATGTAAAACATTAGATTGCATCAAATCCCCTTTCGAGTTTTGAGGGTAGTTGAAAGACATGAATGGAAATGATTAAGTCCACTAAGATCTAATCAATGGCCTATATTGTATCGTGGAGGACGTGATCCATAGGAGTGGGAGGAAAACATAAATGCCTTGAATGACCAATATTACCTTTGATGAGAAGAAATCAATCGTATAGATCTCACCATGGGAAGCATGTCTATCGGCTCAACTTACCAAGAGGCTATCACAAAGGATGAGAAAGTTGGTCTATGACAACTTACAAAGGAGAGTCCTTTGTATGCATTAAAAGTTGGTCATTTCTCATGAAGCATCAAAGGAGTTGCATGAGTCTAGATACCCAAAATTGTTTATTATCATACTAAATGAGGGCACAAATCCATATAAAAATAATTACCACCTATCATAAAGGTTGAAATATTTGAATATTCTCAAAGCATGGTGGTATATCACTAACTCAATTGGTTTATGAGGCCATAGTTTTTGAAGGAAAAGGAACACGGAGGATGGCCAATCTTATGCCCTCTTGGGATATTGTTATGGCACCATTACATATAAATTATAAAATGGAGTTGCATGTGCCAAAGCCCACATCCAAACCAGAGTAAGAAACAAGGCATGTTGAGTAGAGACATACATAATGCAATAGAATATGATTCAATTTATTTTCTTAAGAGGAAGGGTGAAAGTCAGATGTTCTGCATTGTGGTTTCTAAATAATACATCTAATGGACATGCTCACTATTCATAGCTAAAACACCCATTTTTATATCCAACGAGAGATAGAATTGTGAACAAAATAAATGTAAAGAGCAACATGCATATTGAACTAAAACAACAATCTTACAATGGACCAAATATAGAAGATACCAAAACACATATGCATGCCTTGATGGTAGAGTTGCAAAATCCACAAAGCACCTAAGTGGACAAGGCATGCAAGTATCCTCTAGATGAACCAAACATGGAAACAAAGAAATCAACCCACTACAACATCTGATCGGGATTTTTTTCTTTATATTATATAAAAGGTCTATTACATTACCAAAACAAGGGAAACACTTAGCCTTAGAGTTTTACAAAAATAGAGAACAACAAACAATACACACAACACTCTCACTTGGCTAAAATATATGCAAAATAGAAACGATAACTGCATTTTCCAAAGGACCTTAATAACTAAGGTTGATATGCTCTTATACGCAATAGCCACAAGACTCTAGTTTGGATGMTTTCCAAAGGGAGTATGTTCTTTCACATAGCACCCTTCATGAATGCCATGTCTTTTATCAATYGGTCCATCTTTCCTTCAATCCTAGAAATAGAAGTATTCGTTAAACATAGACGTGAYCTACAGATCTCCCTCATGCAAAAAGGGTCAGACAAGCTACAAATCTAAGTTAATTTTTTACCATGCCCATATTTTTCTTGGAGTATCCCTTAGAAGATGGTGTCACTCCCAGGATTGACTCAATAATTGAATGACTCYYTGTCACATGCCTACTTTCTATCACTATTAAAGGCGATAATAGATTAGCAATGATAGAGAGTTCCATTGACCCCAATACTCAATACTCAGGACCAATGAACTTCATGAGCCATGAGCCAAGTATATTCATATGTATTAATCAACATCTATGAAGGAAAATTTGATTCCAAGGCATGTTATTCAACGAAGTAGGAGTTTCAAAAGTATGAAGAAGGTGGCCAAATTCCATGCCTTTTAAAAGGAGGATGAAGGGTTATGCATAATTATGGGTAGATTCATATAAAATCTTTGCATGTGCTAACCAATTGGATTCATGATTTATCATCTCTTTGGAAGTACGAAGAGTATAGATTGAAATGAGGTGGATGTATTCTTGTCGGACCATGTTATGAAAGGATCACATATGCAAGCTAGTACATGCTTCTAAATCCACAAGGGAGAATATAAATTAAAGGCAGGAGGGTACCGTATTAAAAATCAAACTAAAAGTAGGCAGCGATGCAAAGGGAAACTGATCAAATCAAATACAAATAACAAGGGTCATCAATTGGTCATCGCGAACGATTGTGATTCTCCTAACGAGAAGATCCACTGGCTATTGTGGCTTTTGCTTCGTGGGAGGAATGACCCATTGAGGTTTGTGAATGATCGAAAGGCCATGAATGGTGGATGATAACCCCTAGAAAAAACATTTTGATGACGAAAATTAGGGTCGTGTGGGACCAACTTGGAATGATGGAATGAGAATCACAAGTGGGCCAATGGAGGTGGGGTGATATGTTCCTAGGGCCATCACCACTCAAAGATTGATACGTTTGTACATGGTCTGTGGGGTTTGGGGTTTGTCTGAATGGTAGTTGTTCTATATCGTAAGACATCCATCTAAGAAATATAGGGGTGGCTTGGCCCAAGTTTGAATTCCTCCCTTAACCAAGAGTTGTGCTTGTGGGATGTACAATTTCTCTAACAGTTACAGTGGCAACAGACAGGCTCGATCTCGAGTGGAATCTAGAAAAGGATTTCCAAGTTAGCAATTCAAAAAGACATGTTTGTACATGGAAATTTCACCAGGCCTACAAGATATAGAGTAAGCACAAAGATTGTAATGTTTCTTCATTCAAGGTACTTTGGAAAAGAAAAGCTATGTTATCATATAAATTTTTCCTTGTAAAAGGGGGCAAGGGATGGTTAAGTTCAATGCTCCTCAATGCAAAGAAGGAAATACAAGGTGTAAAAAATAACATCACTAAGGCCATTAATATGAGTAGGAAAAAGGGATTTGAAAGTGGCAACTCCCACCAAGCGTCTTTTGGCCTAATTTTGATCTAATAGTGGGGGCTTTCCTATCTCCTAACAACCCATAAGAGAATATATTTTTATCTTTTCAAAAGGAGGTTGATCAAAGGTTCAAAAAAACAACAAAATATTTTGAGGCAAGAGGCCATAAAAAAATGAAGATATGCCTGGAACACCACTATTTTTGTAGCAAAAAGTAACATTCTTCTTCTATTTCTCTTTTTCATCATCTTTCTATTTGTAATCACTATCTAAGCAACAAAAAGTGAAAGGAAGGTAGTTAGGCCCAATGTTAAGATTCTATGGTACCTTTTGGTGTCATGGTTTTTTTAAACAAATGGTTGTTTCAGTTATGAGAATTTATAGTCCCCAACACTGGAGCTGTTATTTTATAAATGAATTGTTGAGTTTATTTTGTAATCAGAAGTAAGGTTGTTCCCAATAGTGAAACAATAGATTCAAGCAAGTTATCAATGTTTCCCTCTTCATTTTCTATCTCACTTGGTGTTGAATGAACCATTATATATATGCTTTCCTTGCCCATTTGGTTATATATATAATGAATATGTGTTAGGAAAGTAGTTCTTTCTCCTCCTCAACTCATATTTGTCCATTTTCTCTAAGTTACTCTTTAAGGAAATTTACATCAAGGTGCCCATGATTCAAAAGGTCATGATTATGGATGAAACATATTAAATCCCCTTGTCGTTTGGTTTCTTGGTCACCCCCAAACCACAACTTAGAATGTTTTATTTTTCTTTAACCAAATTATAGAGGCAACGCCACACACCTTCATGCCCCTGATAAAACTAACTGAAGCTTCATAAATAAAAGTTTCTCTCATGTGACAAGTGGAAGTAGTAACTTTAGGAAGAATGAGGGTACCCCCCTCTAGCCTGAGTGTTGTTTCGAATTCCTAGAGAAAAACGAGATGGTGTTCCCACACACAATGCCCTAACATTGACACCCCCGAGAAAAAAGAGGAGGGGGACAACCTAGGGGACAACATAAAAAGTGGTGTTGTTGATGGGGACTCCACCCAGTGTATGAATTAAGGTTTATTTCCTAGCCAGAGAGGAAACAATATGTTGGACAAATCTATGTGTATCAATCTTGAGTGCTTTATTTTTTCTGAGCATAGTGAGGTATGCCCTACTATATAGAGACGCCTATGTTTTCCTTGAATAAGTGGTGACAAGTGCCCATTTGTTGAGAACCAAGGAAGTTCTCTGAAAGGTGACTCCATCATGGGAAAGAAGTTACCCTAAAAAGTTGGGTTCTTTCTCCATTGTTATAAGGTCCAAAGAAAAAACAAGGGTGATATCTCCACTACCATACCCAGACCGTGTTTGACGCAAGAAGAAAAGATTCCCAAGAATATCTCCAGCTTGTTGGAATGTTACCAATGACTCCACAGAGGAATGAAGCCTTATTCATGTTACTTATAACTATGTACTACTTATGGTGAGCAAGTAGTGACCCTTGATGTAAACATATCTCACCTAGAGACTCCACATCAATGTCACAATGCCAAACTAAGATCAAATTAGAACAGACCCCTTAAACAACCAACACTTCAGTGACATCATCTATTCAAGTATGTTGTTGTTGAATCCCATCTTGAAAAACCCTGCTATCATTTATTTGTAAGTTTTGGCCCTTGGGGTATATACTTATTTCAACTGCATCCTTGTTTGCATTTAGAATATTTCAAAACTTGGTTTAAGGTAGGATATTATATCTCTAGTTGTTGGTCCTAAACTCGTATGCTCAAAGAATCCTAGTGTGGGAAGCCATGATTCATCCCATGAATTAGTTGTTATCATGACATAGCTATCTTAAGCCTTGTATAACAACATGATACTGACCCCTAACCTTCTCTACATCCCTTGCTTGATGGGTACCTAAAACCCCTTCCAAAGTTCAATGGAAATGACTTCATAGGTGGTAATAAACCTATCACAATGCTTCACGATTTCATTGATAGCTTCCTTATCAAGCATGATGATGCCTTCATGTGCATTTTTGTACATTCCTTGGAAGGAGATGGCATTTCTCGGTTCAATCACTTAACATCTAATTATATATGTACTTGGTAGAAGCGACATGATCTCTTTCTATGCAAGTGAGGAGAGGGGAAAGATCCTCTTTAGATGTTAATAGTTTTCAATTATTTAAATAAAGATTCTTCAAAAAGTGTAACAACATTCAATGTACAGTTTCATATGTCTTATGTTGAAATTCTAGAGTCTATGAGGCCTTCTCCACTTCCATGCTCATTTATGTTGCTGCTTATGAAACTCAATTCTCATTATTTCTCAAAGAAATGTGATCCCTAGATTTAAGTGCTATGTTTGACAATGCAATGGATCTTGAAAACAATAATCCAACTTCCGACATGTTATATAGTTCTTCCCCCAAATATCTTGAGGGTGAAGGTATGTGGGGATCTCAATTTACAATGGACATTCTTGAGAATATGGATCCTTTGTCATAAGAAATTCAAACCCTGACATCATTGGAAGGGGATAAAAATACAACACCCTATCTGTCCTTAGAAATGCAAAATCAATTACTACATAAACCACTCCCACCCATCGAGTACACAAGGTAATGTTTCCATTATGACGTGCCATTGGCCCGTGATGAAGTGGGGTTTTGCATGAATTTTGAAAATCATCCACAACATAAATATCTTCTTGAGCCAACATTCTAGGCAAAGGATATTGAACACACTTTTATGAGGAAGAGTAATGATCACTCGATTTTGATTGATCATAAATTAGAGGCTTCTCTAGAGATGGATGAGAATTACGAAGAAGACTCCAAGTAGCACGTTAAATTATATTTCAAAACCCTTATTAGTAGCAAACGTGTGCTATCTAAGATTGGAAATAAAGTGTACCCTGGTGATTTTCAGGAGTAACATAAGGCAGAAAACATTACTAAAACTATTGATGATGCATTGCCCTCCTATGTTTGTGCTAGTAGTTGGCAACAAGATGATGAAAGGAAAGAAGAAGGTCATTCCCTATGCATAGTCTTAGAAACTCATGAGTTATTTGATAGACCTTTTACTCTTGGAAATGGCAATGTTGTTAATAAGTGTATTTTCCAGCCTTTAATAGATGTTGATTTCAATCTAAAGGATTAAGGTCAAGAAAATAATGGGTCTTTCCACAAAGGATTTGAGAATAATGAACTGATTATTGAATCCATTCATTATTTTGTTAGTAGTGGTGAGAGTTCACTTATTTTGTAAAACTCATTGGCTCATATCTTTGACGTGGACAAGGAGTACAATCAATGATCCATCGAAAATGAGGATGTAGGCAACTATCCCTACATGTGATCATGATTTTTTTGTTGTCGTTTTGGCTAGATATGAGAAAGAAATAGAAAGGGACATTTGACTTGAGCATGAGGGTTTCCAAGATAGTCTTGATAGTGATGATTTTGAAGATGGATCTAACAATGAGAACCAAGAAGGTGAATATAATAAGGAATGCCACTTTGGATATGAAACTAAGAACATGACACAAAGTCCACAAGCAGCCAAATATTGAAGCTTGCAAATTGATAGTAGCATTGATGGCATCGAGGAAGGTAAAGTGAGTAGCGTTGATCTTACATATGAGCATCCAATGATAAGAGTAAGTTTAACATTTTGAGACAAACCTAAGTCGCATCAAACACTCACTTTTGAGCCTAAATGCTTTGAAGAAGTGATTCTTCAAGAAGACCCAAACACAACATGGATGAAAGAGGCTAAATTCCACAAAACATACCAACAAAGCAAATATTGGAGATCGGTAATTTATTCATATGTTTCCTATGTTTACACTCCTTTGCATTATTTCTTTCAAAGGGGTCAAGTGTTCTTCTAATCTTAGTTGTATCCCAAGTAGTGGTGTTTTCTCTTGGCTACATTATATAATCATCAAGGATGTCATGCCTTGTGTTTTTACCCTCCAAAATCCAATGACAACTATCATTCTATCAGCTTTGTGCGTGCACAAGTCTCATAACCTTATCAAAATGAGTACATGGTTCCATTGGTGATTCCATGTGACCTAGTGAGCCCACTTTCCAGTTAGGTTAGGCAGGTAGGATTTCCCATTTTCTTGATCAATTTCAACATTTTACTTTTAGCATTGCTATATTTTAGTCTTATTTTCCATCTATTGTCCTTAGAAGAAGGGTTTCAGAAGAATTAAAGTGTTGAATCCATGGCCCAATTTTTGAATCCATAGCCAATTTTTGGCTATGTAGCATAATGGATTAAGGCACTATCTGCTTCACCCAAAAGATCTAGTTCTTAGTGCCTCACAAGGAGGATCCATCCCACAAAAGGAATCGATGTTATCACCTATGGAGACCCCTACCAATTTTTTTTGTCTAAATGTCTCTCAAAGACCTGAGAACCATAAAAAAAATTCATAACCCAAAAGTAAGCCTTATCTTTCCCAACTTCCTATAAATATCTAAGTCCCGTTTTGAAATAACCCAAGGTGAGCCCATGAAGAAATGCTTAGCCCCTTCTAACCCCTTGTTGCATAAAAAGTAGAAACAAACCCATATATAACCCCATTAATTCTCCAAGTCCCATGAATGGTTGGGATTGGCCTTGCGAAAATGTGTGCCAAACTCATATCAAGGGCCTAAATTACATCCTTGGAGGGCAAAGCTATTGAAAGTGGGAGGTCACAATACCGTGAATGGTATAGATTTATTCCAACCATGTCAGATTAATGGATGGTGTTTCATTGAGGGGTTAAGACTCATTGGAGAATGGAAAGGTCCCCATCGTCGCTAATGGCCCATATTAAATCCACTCAACAAGATCGATGGGAAAGGTTCCACCATGGCAAAGGGCCTTTTTGAGGAATGAAAGAATGTGAAACATCACAAACAACTGAGATTTTCCCCACACATTTGAATAAACAATCTACATTCTAATATGGTGGGGGTTCTTTCAAAGATTTGAGGGTGGTTAAAAGCTACAAATAATCGTTATTAAGTACATTCATATATGATCAATAGCCTATATTGTATCATGGAGGAGGGGATCCCTAGGAGTGGAAGGGAAATGGAAATTTTGTGAATGGCCAATATTGCCTCTACTAGAAAGACATCAATAGTGTAGATCTCACCATAGGAAGCCTATATATTTGACCAAAGTTACTAGGAGGCTGGTAAAAAGGATGAGAAAGGTGGTCTAAGACAACTTACAAAGGTGAAGCCTTTATGTGCATCAAAAGGTGGTGATTTCTCATGAAGCATCAGAGGAGATGCATGAGTCAAAATAACCAGAAGTGTTTATCAACATATTGAATGGAGGCACATTTCCATCTAAAAAGCATTACCACCTATCATAGAAGTTGAAATATCTTAATATTATTAAAGCATGGTGACATATCATTGACTCAATTGGTCTATGAAGCCATAGTTTCTGAAGATGAAGTAACATGCAAGGTGGCCAATCTTRTGCCCTCTTAAGACATCATTTACAATGTTATTGCATATACATTCTAAAAATGGATTTGCATGTGCAGAAACCCACATCCAAAGAAAACCTAGATACAAAACATGTCGAGCAAAGACGTGCATAATGCAATAGAATATGATTCAACTTATTTTCTTAAGAAGGGTGAAAATCAATGGTTCTCCATTGTGGCTATTAAATAATATGTCGAATGTATGTGATCAATATTTGTAGTGAAAGAACTCATTTTTAATTCCAACCAGAGATAGAATTGTCTTAGAAATAAATGTAAAAAGTGTCATCCACATTGAAGTAAAACAACAATCTTACAAAGGACCAAATATCCACACTATATTTATTTTAAAGCTCCTACAAAATATATCAAAACACATATTCATTCCTTGACGGTAGAGTTGAAAAAACAATAAAATTGCATACAGGTTTCAGAGGTATGAAGAAGGTGGTCAACTCCCGTGCCTTTTAAAAGGAGGACAAAGGATTACCCATAATTATGAGAAAAATCTGTCAAAATATTTACATGTGTCAACCAGTTGCATTCATAATGTCTTGTCTCTTTGAAAGTACGAAGAGAATGAATTGAGATGAGGTGGACATCATCTTGTCACACCAGCTTACGAGAAGATCACATATGTAGGGTAGTGCATGCTTCTAGATCCATGAGGGGGAATAGAAGTTAAAGGCACGAGGATACATATTGAAAAACATATTGAAAGGGGACATYAAACAAGGTAGATAGGAAGCAATAAAGGTAGGTGTTGTAGACCACAATTAAAAGTGAAATATTTTTATCTCTTTCAAGGGGTTAATCTTATTCTAGAAGGGTAATTCAACTGGAATGCCTTATCCTTTGCTAAGTCACAAGTTATTGATATATTTGGCTTGTGGGATGTTGGATATACTCTTAGGTTATACCCATGGTTAAAGAAAAAAATTGACATTAGTGTGACGATACTTTGCAAATGTTTTGAGAATGCCTCATATCTCTATTTCCCCCTACCTCGTCCCAAGCCCAAGATCAAGGAAACGTATCCTTTGTAGCATTAATTCTTGGAACAAAATTTTTGAAACTGGGTGGGATTCTTAAGAAAACTAGGGAGAAGGTAACATAATTTTTATTATCATCAAACTTACACATTAGGGATTATTCTCTAACATCGCACTCTTTCTTTCATTTTCACATTGTTTGAGAGAGAAAATGAACAATCATTATCCTCAATGAAAATTAACATAATTGGTGGTCTTAATGAGTAATTTCATTTAGTTTTGTGTTTCTATGGATTTTGGGAAGCTCATGCTAGATTGTCATGTTCCTAGAGGCTTATAATGCAAGTAGGGTCCCTTCATTGATTATACAATAAGTTGATAGAATTAATACCATTCAACAAAGGCCTCAAGATCTACTACAATTTATTCTTTTCTAATGAGATGTAAAATGAACATGACTCCCATGGTTAAGAAGGATTGGGGTATGCTCAAAATATGAACATAAGATGCATTACTCATGGATCATATAGATACGTAGATTACATCGCCTCTTATATTGGTGTTCACCAAAAAGTTTGATTTTGTGATTGTGTCTAAAGTTTTATAGTAATTTATAATGCCTTGAAATTCCTCCATAGAGAATGTGGCTCAATATTTATGATTTATTATTATTATTAGTGTATATATAACCCATCAAAAGGTTATATTTGAAATTACTATTATTACTTTCTATTGAAATTTCAATTTATCTATCTGGTTCATTGGAAAATCAATTTTTTATTTGGAATATTTTTTTTGAAGTATGTACATGGTTTACTATTTCCAATTGAAGTACAACTATTTTTTAAACTTTTCATCATGGAAAGGTTGAATGAATATATACCCTTCAAATTTGATCATTGTTTGCCAGTCTCTCCACTGTTAGATCTTACCCCTGCATGTAAATAAACATTGGAGCATGTTTTTATAATAATCCTCGAGCAAGGTGGGAGTGTACCATATTAAAAATCAAACTAAAAGTAGGCAGCGGTGCAAAGGGAAAAGGATCAAATCAAATACAAATAACAAGGGACGTCAATTGGTCATCAAAGGGAGATTTCAGAAGGGGAGAGTGTCACGAATGATTGTGATTCTCCTAACGAGAAGATCCAATGGATATTGTGGCTTTTTCTTAATAGGAGGAATGACCATTGAGGTTTGTGAAGGATAGAAAGGCCATGAATGGTGGATGATAACCCCCTAGAAAAACCATTTTGATGACGAAAATTAGGGCCATGTGGGACCAACATTTCATGATGGAATGAGAAGCACAAGTGGGCCAATGGAGGTGGGGTGATATGTTCCGAGGCCCATCACCACTCAAATATTAATATGTTTGTATATGGCCTATGGGGTTTGGCTGAATGGTAGTTGTTCAGTATCGTAAGATGTCCAACTAAGCAATATAGGGGTGGCTTGGCCCAAGTTTGAATTCCTCCCTTAACCAAGAGTTTTTCTTGTGGGGTGTACAATTTCTCTAGCGGTTACAGTGGTAGCAGGCAAGCTCGATCTCGAGTGGCATCTAGAAAATGATTTCCAAGTTATGAATTCAAAAAGACATGTTTGTACAGGGAAATTTCATTGGGCCTACAAGATATAGAGCAAGCACAAATATTGTAATGTTTCTTCATTCAAGTTACTTTGGAAAAGAAAAGCTATGTTATCGTATAAGTTTGTCCTTGTGAAAGGGGGAAAAGGTTGGTTAAGTTCAATGCTCCTCAATGCAAAGAAGGAAATACAAGGTGTAAAATATAACATCACTAAGGCCATTAATATGGGTAGGAGAAGGGGATTTGGAAGTGGCAACTCCCACCAAGCGCCTTTTGGCCTAACTTTGACCTAATAGCGGGGACTTGCCTATCTCCTAACAACCCATAAGAGAAGATATTTTTATCTTTTCAAAAGGAGGTTGACCACAGAGTCAAAAACAAAAAAAAATATTTTGAGGCAAGAGGCCATCAAAACATGAAGATATGCATGTAGCAAAAGGTAACATTCTTCTTCTACTTCTCTTTTTTCATCATCTTTCTATTTGTAATCACTATCTAAGAAACAAAATGTGAAAGGAAGGTAGTTAGGCCCAATGTTAAGATTCTATGGTCCCTTTTGGTGTCATGGTTTTATTAAACAAATGGTTGTTTCAGATATGAGAATTTATAGTCCCCAACACTGGAGTTGTTATTTTATTAATGAATTATTGACTTTATTTTGTAATTAGAGGTAAGGTTGTTTACATTAGTGAAACAATAGATTCAAACAAGTTATCAGTGTTTCCCTCTTCATTTTCTATCTCACTTGGTGTTGAATGAACCATTGTATATATGATTTCCTTGCACATTTCGTTTTATATATAATGAATATGTGTTAGAAAAGTAGTTCTTTCTCCTTCTCAACTCATATTTGTTCATTTTCTCTAAGTTATTCATTAAGTAAATTTACATCTAGGTGCCCATGATTTAAAAGGTCATGCTTATGGATTAAACAGATTAAATCCCCTTGTCATTTGGTTTCTTGGTCACCCCCAAACCACAACTTAGAATGTTTTATTTTTCTTTAAATAAATTATAGAGGCAACGCCACACACCTTCATGCCCCTGATAAAACCAACTAAAGATTCATAAATAAAAGTTTCTCTCATGTGACAAGTGGAAGTAGTAACTTTAGTAGGAATGAGGGTACCCCCCCCTCTAACCTAAGTGTTGGTTCGAATTCCTAGAGAAACATGGGAAGGTGTTCCCACACACAATGGCCTAACATTGACACCCCCAAGAAAAAAAAGGAGGGGGACAACATAAAAAGTGGTGTTGTTGTTGGGGACTCCACCCAGTGTATGACATAAGGTTTGTTTCCTAGGCCGAGAGAAAACAAGATGTTGGACAAATCTATGTGTATCAATCTTGAGTGTTTTATTTTTCTGAGCATAGTGAGGTATGCCCTACTATAAAGAGATGCCTATATTTTCCTTGAAGAAGTGGTGAAAAGTGCCCATTTTTTGAGAACCAAGGAAGTGCTTTGAAAGGTGACTCCATCATGGGAAAGAAGTTACCCTAAAAAATTGGGTTCTTGCTCCATTGTTACAAGGTCCAAAGAAAAAAGAGGGGTGATAGCTCCACTAACATACCCAGACCTTGTTTGATGCAAGAATCAAAGATTCCCAAGCATATCTCCAACTTGTTGGAATTTTACCAATAACTCCACAGAAGAATGAAGCCCTATTTATGTTACTTTTAACTACCTACTACTTATGGTGAGCAAGTAGTGACCCTTGAGGTAAAAGTATCTCACCTAGAGACTCCACATCAATGTCATAATGTCAAACTAAGATCAAATTAGAACACACCCCTTAAACAACCAACACTTCACTGACATCATATAATCAAGTATGTTGTTGTTGAATCCCATGTTGAAAATCATTACTATCATTTATTTGTAAGTTTTGGGGCATATACTTATTTCAACTGCATCCTTGTTTGCATTTAGAAAATTTCAAAACTTGGTTTAAGGTAGGATTCTATATCTCTAGTTGTTGGTCCTAAACCTATATGCTCAAAGAAGCCTAGTGTGGAAATCCATGATTCATCCCATGAATTAGTTGTTATCATGGCATAGCTATGTTAATCCTTGGATAACAAGATGATACTGACCCCTAACCTTCCCTACGACCCTTGCTTGATGGGTACATAAAAACCCTTCCAAAGTTCAATGGAAATGACTTCAGAGGTGGTAATAAACCTATCACAATGCTTCAAGATTTCATTGATAGCTTCCTTATCAAGCATGMKGATGCCTTCATGTGCCTTTTTGTACATTCCMTGGAAGAAGATGCAAGTTCTCGGTTCAATCACTTAACATATAATTCTATATGTACTTAGTAGCAGTGGCATGATCTCTTTCTATGCAAGTGAGMAKAGGGGGAAGATCCTCTCTAGATGTTAATGGGTTTCAATTATTTAAATAAAGATTCTTCAAAAAATGTAACAACATTCAATGTACAATTTCATATGTCTTATGTTGAAATTCTAGAGACTATGAGGCCTTCTCCACCACTTCCATGCTCATTTATGTTGTTTCTTATGAAACTCAATTCTCATTATTTCTCAAAGAAATGCAATCCCTATATTTAGATGTTATGCTTGACAATGCAATAGATATTGAAAATAATAAGCCAACTTCCAACATGTTATATATTTATTCCCCCTAATCTCTTGAGGGAAAAGGTATGTGGCGATC
This sequence comes from Picea engelmannii, assembly GCA_009831015.1. Classification (NCBI taxonomy): domain Eukaryota; kingdom Viridiplantae; phylum Streptophyta; class Pinopsida; order Pinales; family Pinaceae; genus Picea; species Picea engelmannii. Next base: position 535,678 of record ML782821.1, read on the forward strand.
TCAATTTGCAGTGGACATTCTTGATAATACGGATCCTTTCTCATAAGAAATTCAAACCCTAACATCATTGGAAGGGGATAAAAATACAATACCCTATCTATCCTTAGAAATGCATCATCAATTACTACATGAACCACTCCCAACCATTGAGTACACAAGGTAACATTTCCATTATGACATGTCATTGTCCCTTGTGGAAGTGGGGTTTTGCATGAATTTTGAAAATCATACACAACCTAAATATCTTCTTGAGTCAACATTCTAGGTGAAGGATACTGAACACACTTTTATGAGGAAGAGTAATGATCACTCGATTTTCATTGATCATAAATTAGAGGTTTCTCTGGAGATGGATGAGAATTACGAAGAAGACTCCAAGTATCACATTAAATCATCTTTCAAAACCCTTTTTAGTAGAAAACATGTGCTAGCTAAGATTGGAAATAAAGTGTTCCCTAGTGATTTTCAAGAGTAGCATAAGGGAGAAAACATTACCAAAACTATTGATGATGCATTGTCCTCCTATGTTTGTGATAGTAGTTGGAAACAAGATGATGAAAGGAAATAAGAAGGTCATTCCCTATGCATAGTCTTAAAAACTCATGAGTTATTTGATAGACCTTTTACTCTTATAAATGGAAATGTTGTTAATAAGTGTATTTTCCAGCCTTTAATAGATGTTGATTTTAATCTAAAGGATTAAGGTCAAGAAAATAATGGGTCTTGCCACAAAGGATTTGAGAATAATGAACTGATTATTGAATCCATTCATTATTTTGTTAGTAGTGGTGAGAGTTCACTTATTTTGTAAAACTCATTGGCTCATATCTTTGACGTGGAAAAGGAGCACAATCAATGATCCATCAAAAATAAGGAGGTATAGGCAGTTATCCCTACATGTGATCATGAATTTTTTGTTGTTGTTTTGGCTAGATATGAGAAAGAAATAGAAAGGGAATATAAAACACCCACGACGAGGAATGGAATTTTTTGCTTTTCTTAGAGGATAGAATCTCCATTCATGGTTCCTAATTTGGAAGGTCAGGGAACCAGTCCAACTTCCTGGTCAAGGATCTCCAATTCTGAAGCCAAACAATTCTCTAAGACCTTGATGGTCTCATTCTATAGTTAAACGAATAACCTTTCGGTCTCTTGGTACAGGTTTAAGGGCACCCACAATCTTTCATTTCGACCTGTTGTGAAAACTCAGAGTGTCGGGCATTAGCTCTTTTTGTTTGATAAGCGCCCTCTCTTGATGTGACCTTGGTGATGACCACACGATTGTGAGCACAACCACAAGTGATTTGGGGTCAAATTTTTTTAGGGCCCGGAATGCTCTCACCCCTTCCACGTGTCCTCTTGAAGAAACCACGGTTTGAATTGCGGTCTTCCCTCAACATCTTAAACTCCTCATAGCTCCTTTCCCCACAAATCTACAGGATCGTCGATCTCACGATATTGACGATAACATGCAAAATCGACAATTCAAATCTGCACCCTTCTTATCTACGAACCAAATTAGTTCCTTCTGAAACTTGGCCTACGCAAACAAGCACTAGACACAAGTATCTGTCACGCGGCCAAGGGGTGTGATTGCCCGCCTACCCAAAATGAATTTTGAGACTTCACATGTCGGGTATTCTACATGTGAGTCACCCCGACTCTCCCCAACCTCCGAAATCCTGATAGGGGCCTATCACATGCTAGCTCCTCCTTTATCCTCCTCCATGTGACCATTACCTGTGAACACAAGCCTAATCGAAAGGTGTGTCGTGAAATCATGTATCAAGTCATTTCGTGTTGTTAGCGTTGCCACCTTTCTTTCCTTTTAGAGTCGATTTCGAGTCACATAGTGATCCATGCACCAAAACATGTGAAGTCAGGTACGTAATACCATGATGCTAAAATCAACAAATGGTCAGTTGGCCCTTGGAAATGGGAAAGGGTGTATGAGTCGAAAACTGTATACGTGGTACGAGCTTGTCTTTTCCCAAAGGTCAAATCCTGTTAAGAAACCAACTTCTACGTACCCCTGTCGAGTCAAATGGTTAAATAAAGATCACATTGGAAAGTGCCACAGTTATTATCGGTTTATTATGAAGGCCGAAGGAATGAAGAATTGCAGCGTTCATATTATGCCTGCTTAGAAAATCGTATCACCCGCATTCCACACGCCGGGATTTTCCATGAACAACCCGAGGGTCGACTTGAAACTTCTCGTAGCCATAAATTCATTAATGTCCAACATTTTCTCTTCTCTGGGCTGATCTGCTATAAATATCATATGCTCAATGTGTTTCTTCAGTTGTAGAACCTGGCCTAAGTTGTTTGTCACAATTTTCTTTTTCCATTCAAATTGGTTCAGAGTTGTTCCTTGATACATTTGTTCAAAACATTTTCACGTAGATTACACCTTGGTTGCGCCATGGCGTTTTCTCAGAGTACAGGAAAGGCTGCGCAGAGTGGAAGAACTGCGAGGTCCAAACCTCAGAGAGATTGGAATTGTTTCGTGCCTGCGGAAACCATTCCCATAAACTTAGAAGGATCCATTTTTTCACCTACAGAAGAGACCATTTTAAGACGTGAGACGGACGAGACAGAGAAATTCATACAGAAAGGGGAGACGGCGGGAGCGTTTGCCTCTGGACAACAACTGCCTCAGAGAAGAGGCAGGCCGAGAAAGAACGAGGAGGTCACGAAGGCTCTAATCCTAGAAGGACTGAGTGTTGGACTAGAAGCTGAAAGATTGCTCAGGCACGTCACTCAGCAAGGGTTTGCCGGGAAATCAAGCCAGAAATGCGGAAAAGCAGGAAGGCGGGAGCCACTGGGACAAATGAGAAAACTCCATCTCAGCAGCTGAAGTAGGCAAAGCTAGATATTTTTGAATGATCCAGGTGCATATCGGTGACCACCCACCTTCTCCAACTAGCCCAAAACATGTTTCTGGAAATTTTGGTAATTTACTATTTTTAGCAGTTTTTAACTTCCGGGGCCATTTTGAGGCCCTAAACGATGTTTTTTGAGAAAACGAGGAGCAACATAGATCAATGTTGCTCACCCAAAAGTTGCAGTTCTCGGATAGATCTTTCCAGCGAGCAATTGGGTGCCCCAAACGGATATTGTATGCAAAAATTACACCCCTGGGAAGTTGACGTATCAACTACCCCCATCGGGGCCCACAAACCTTTTGGATTTTAATCTTCCGGGGTTAGGGTTTTGGATTTTACTTATGTTAAAAAAGGCCTTCAGAGCCTCATTGTAATCATCTTCTCATGGATGCGAGTAGCCGTCACATCTCTTCTCAGAGATAAGTTGCCCCCATTCTAGCGAGTCTTTCACTCTGTATTTTACAGTCTCTGTACATTTATATCATTAATAGAAATCGTGTATTACTGTATATCTGTGACTCTTTTTATTTCCGCTATATCTCTGTTATATTGTTGTCTCTCTTGCAATATCTCTAAATATTTATGTGTTGTATCTCCACTCTCATTTCGTGCCGAAAATAATCTGGATCAGTGGTATCAGAGAAGGCTGCTCTTGATCATTTTCAGTACATGTCCCTGACAAGGTCTGAGTATAGCAAGTTGGGTCTCGATCTTGTCTCTCTTGAGGAAAATCGCTCTCGCACACCCAAGAAACCCTCAATGGCGAAAGAAAATAAAAACAACGGAGTAGACGATCCTATCAGTTTGTTGCTTGAGCAAGCTCTCACGCGACAGAGGGACGAAATGATGGAGAATTTTTCCCACATCCTTCAACGCCTCTCGATAGCATCAGGTGCAACTTCATCAAGCAGCCACTTTGGAGGCACATTTCCTTTCAAGGTACGAGTTAATTTTGATATTCCTGTATTTGAAGGTCAAATAGATGCAAATGCCCTAGATAAATGGTTAAATCTGCTAGAAGGTTATTTCTCTATTCATAATTTTTTCGACAAGGAAAAGATCACCTTCGCACTCCTTAAGGCTCTGCCCCATGTAAAACATTGGTGGGAAACTTACTGGGAGCAGAGTTCCACAGAGGAGTATGGAATATATGGGGTTGATCCCACTTGGGATTTTTTTGTGGATGCGGTAAAGGAACAATATTACCCTGTTGGCAACTATGAGGACCAATACATGAGATGGACCACACTGCGACAAGAGAGGGGCCAAGCAGTTCCAGATTTCACCAATACCTTCCATACCTTGCGCACCAAGCTAGGTATCAAAGACTCCGAATGACATTTGGTTCTGAAATACCATGGGGCTCTACACAGATACATCCAAACTGAAATGGAGTTTTTGGACATCTCATCACTCGGTGCTGCCTATCGATATGTTGTTAAAATCGAGCAGAAATTTAAGCACCTGAGCAAACAGGAGTTCGGGTCTGCAGATCTACAACAACCAAAGTATGACAAAGACAACCCTAAAAAATAGTCTCCCGAAAACCAGTCCAATCCACAAGAAAAGGAGGGTCACGAGAAGACAAAGAAGGGCACCAAAAAATGGTGCAATTTCCACAAAAGCCCCTGGCACAACACCGATGAATGTCGCTCAAAACAGTCATTAGTGGCTGAGATCAAAGACAAGGAGCCAAACCTTGATTCAGAATCTGATTCTGAAAATACTGGTAAAAGACAGATCATCGACGCAGACCCCACTGCTATTGTCGCGACCATAACAATTCAACCAGAAGAACCAATAGATTCAGAAGAGGGGGAGCTCCTTTTTCATTCACAGATGTGGGTGAAGGGGACCCCATTGCATTTTATTTTTGATAGCAGAAGCCAGAAGAAACTCATCTCAGCAGAGGTCGTCAAACAGTTGGGATTGTCGACAACACCACACCTGCAACCATACAACATCGGGTGGCTTCACCAAGGATGAGATCTTCGTGTTAGCCAGTAGTGTAGATTGTCATACAGAATCCAACCCTTCAAGGATGAGGTATTATGTGATGTTTCCCCACTAGATGTCTGTGATGTTCTCTTGGGCCAGCCATATATGTGGAAGCGCCACGCTATTTATGAGTCTCGACCTCGTAGTGTCATTGTTAATTTGGGGGGTCATCTCTACAGAATACCAGAGGTAGTTTCGACTATTGTCCCACCTAAACAGTATCGCAAGGTAGTATCTCATACTACAAAATTCATCTTCTCCACAATCTGTTCAAAAGGGGAACAAAAGGATACTGCAACCACTACAGCCTCGACCCAAGCACCTTCTATCCACCACAAGCAGGTCGACAAGGTTGCAGCAAAGCACAAAGATTCCTTTTGCACAAAATCATCTCATGTAGCCAGTCTGGGTAAAAAGGTCCAACCGTTCCAGCCACAGGTTCATGACGACCTTCAACAAACCAAGCAGTGCGACGGTTCCAACAAGGCAAGCAGCTCACCAAGATTCAGATTCAGCAATCGCTTTCCCCTCTCCCTCAGGAACTCAACGCAATGGAGACCATTTCTTCTTAAGGAGGGAGGATTGATCCAGGTGGATATCGGTGGCCACTCACCTTCTCCAACTAGCCAAAAACATGTTGCTGGAAATTTTGGTAATTTACTATTTTTAGCAGTTTTTAATTTTTGGGGCCATTTTGAGGCCCTAAATGATGTTTTTTGAGAAATGGGGAGCAACATGGATCTTAGGTCGATGTTTCTCACCCAAAAGTTGTAGTTCTCAAATAGATCTTTCCAACAAGCTATTGAGCGCCCCAAACGGAGATTGTATGCAAAAGTTACGCCCTTGGGAAGTTGACGCATCAACTACCCCCATCGGGGCCCACAAACCTTTTGGCTTTTCATCTTCCGGGGTTAGGGTTTTGGATTTTACTTATGTTAAAAAAGGCCTTCAGAGCCTCATTGTAATCATCTTCTCATGGATGCGAGTAGTCATCACATCTCTTCTCAGAGATAAGCTACCACCATTCTAGCGAGTCTTTCACTCTGTATTTTACAGTCTCTGTGCATTTATTTCATTAATAGAAATCGTGTATTACTGTATATCTGTGACTCTTGTTATTTCCAATATATCTCTGTTATATTGTTTTCTCTTTTGCAATATCTCTAAATATTTATGTGTTATATCCCCGCCCTCATTTCGTGCCGAAAATAATCTGAATCACCGAGCTTTATCAGGAAAACAGGGAATTAAAACGACAGCTAGCGAGAAAGACCGTGGAGGCATCAACTGGACAGAGTAGCAAAGGGAATGTGACATGGCCGAAAAGGCAGCTTAAGGAGGCTCAGAACGTTATTGTCTAGCTGCGGGAAGCACAAAGGATAGTAGGAGAAGGGCACACAGAGTATCCCGAAGAAGATGGAGTAGCTGAACAAGAAGTCTGTGTGGCTCTCGCCCTAGCACAAGAAAAGAAATCTTAACGGGTGACGTTTTCCTTTAGGGCAGTTTTTGAGTGATACGCGTCCTCTGAAAACATCTCACCATTTTGATAATGGTCACGGGAAATCAATAGTGTAGATCTCACCATAGGAAGCCTATCTATTTGACCAAAGTTACTAGGAGGCTGCTACAAAGGATGAGAAAGGTGGTCTAAGACAACTTACAAAGGTGAAGCCTTTATGTGCATCAAAAGGTGGTGATTTCTCATGAAGAATCCGAGGAGATGCATGAGTCAAAATAACCAAAAGTGTTTATCAACATATTGAATGGGGGCGCATCTCCATCTAAAAAGCATTACCACCTATCATAGAAGTTGAAATGTCTTAATATTATTAAAGCATGGTGACATATCATTGACTCAATTGGTCTATGAAGCCATAGTTTTTGAAGATGAAGTAACATGCAAGGTGGCCAATCTTGTGCCCTCTTCAGACATCATTTACAATGTTATTGCATATACATTCTAAAAATGGAGTTGCATGTGCAGAAACCCACATCCAAAGAAAACCTAGATACAAAACATGTCGAGCAAAGACGTGCATAATGCAATAGAATATGATTCAGCTTATTTTCTTAAGAAGGGTGAAAATCAATGGTTCTCCATTGTGGCTATTAAATAATATGTCAAATGTATGTGATCAAGATTTTTAGTGAAAGCACTCATTTTTAATTCCAACCAGAGATAGAATTGTCTTAGAAATAAATGTAAAAAGTGTCATCCACATTGAAGTAAAACAACAATCTTACAAAGGACCAAATATCCACACTATATTTATTTTAAAGCTCCTACAGAAGATATCAAAACACATATTCATCCCTTGATGGTAGAGTTGAAAAAACAATAAAATTGCATACAGGTTTCAGAGGTATGAAGAAGGTGGTCAACTCCCGTGCCTTTTAAAAGGAGGACAAAGGATTACCCATAATTATGAGAAAATTCTGTCAAAATATTTACATGTGTCAACCAGCTGCATTCATAATGTCTTGTCTCTTTGAAAGTACGAAGAGAATGAATTGAGATGAGGTGGACATCATCTTGTCACACCAGCTTATGGGAAGATCACATATGTAGGGTAGTGCATGCTTCTAGATCCATGAGGGGGAATAGAAGTTAAAGGCACGAGGATACATATTGAAAAACATATTGAAAGGGGACATCAAGAAAGGTAGATAGGAAGCAATAAAGGTAGGTGTTGTAGACCACAATTAAAAGTGAAATATTTTTATCTCTTTCAAGGGGTTAAGCTTATTCTAGAAGGGTAATTCAAAAAACACCCTTATAAAAATGTAAATTTTTTAAATCATTACTTATTTATGAAGGATAACAAATATCATAAAATATCAAAATAAGGATTAGATTTTTAATAACCCATTAATGTCCTCACTTCTAATGTTTGGTTGGTCAATGAGTAGTGGTTCATCAGACAATACTTGTATTTGGTATCTAAAGACTAAAACCATCTATATTCTAGTTGGCTCTTATATATTCCCTAATATGATGCATGCTTCCACAGTGTACCCTTCCACAACATTAAATTCATCACATAGCTCACACCTAGATAAATATATTACCACCTTGTTGGCATATGCACTATTTTATGTGTCACTTAATGAAATCTTACCAAAAAATCTTAGACACCTTGTATTTTCGAATCTCCACTTGAATTCATGTGTTATGAGCATTGTTGATTCTTGTCAATATAGGGATTGGCATCACATTTAGTTTACATACTTCATGTTTTTGAATCCCACACTTAGCATAATTCCATTTGCTTTGTTATCTTTTCCTCCAACACTTGCCAATAGTGACATTTCCTTTGTTATCTTCTTCTTGTTTCTACCAACATTGCATTAGTGTAGCTTGAGTGGCCCAAATGATTAAGAACGTGTTTTCCCTCTTTGGAGGTCATAGGTTGAAAATCGGAAGGTGGTAGACTTCGTACATGTACACCAATTGTGATAAGACTAGAAGGGTAGACACCCTCAGGTGGAATGCCTTATCCCTTGCTAAGTCACAAGTTATTGATATATTTGGCTTACGGGATGTTGGATATACTCTTAGGTTATACCCATGGTTAAAGAAAAAAATTGACATTAGTGTGACGATACTTTGCAAATGTTTTGAGAATGCCTCATATCTCTATTTTCCCCTACCTCATCCCAAGCCCAAGATCAAGGAAACGTATCCTTTGTAACATTAATTCTTGGAACAAAATTTTTGAAACTGGGTGGGATTCTTAAGAAAGCTAGGGAGAAGGTAACATAATTTTTATTATCATCAAACTTACACATTAGGGATTATTCTCTAACATCGCACTCTTTCATGCATTTTCATATTGTTTGAGAGAAAAACTAAACAATCATTGTCCTCAATGAAAATTAACATAATTGGTGGTCTTAATGAGTAATTTCATTTAGTTTTGTGTTTCTATGGATCTTGGGAAGCTCATGCTAGATTGTCATGTTCCTAGAGGCATATAATGCAAGTAGGGTCCCTTCATTGATTTTACAATAACTTGATAGAAATATTACCATTCAACAAAGGCCTCAAGATCTACTACAATTTATTCTTTTCTAATGAGATGTAAAATGAACATAACTCCCATGGTTAAGAATGATTGGGGTATGCTCAAAATATGTACATAATATGCAATACTCATGCATCATATAGATACATAGATTACATCGCCTCTTATATTGGTGTTCACCAAAAAGTTTGATTTTGTGATTGTGTCTAAAGTTTTATAGTAATTTATAACGCCTTGAAATTCCTCCAAAGAGAATGTGGCTCAATATTTATGATTTTTTATTATTATTAGTGTATATATAACCCATCAAAAGGTTATATTTGAAATTACTATTATTACTTTCTATTCAAATTTCAATTTATCTATCTGGTTCATTGGAAAGTCAATTTTTTATTTGGAATATTTTTTTTGAAGTGTGTACATGGTTTACTATTTCCAATTGAAGTACAACTATTTTTTAAACTTTTCATCATGGAAAGGTTGAATGAATATATACCCTTGAACTTTGATCATTGTTTGTTGATCTCTCCACTGTTAGATCTTACCCCTGCATGTAAATAAACATTGGAGCATGTTTTTATAATAAGCCTTGAGCAAGGCGGGAGTGTACCGTGTTAAAAATCAAACTAAAAGTAGGCAGCGGTGCAAAGGGAAAATGATCAAATCAAATACAAATAACAAGGGACGTCAATTGGTCATCAATGGGAGATTTCAGAAGGGGAGAGTGTCACGAACGATTGTGATTCTCCTAATGAGAAGATCCAATGGTTATTGTGGATTTTGCTTCACAGGAGGAATGACCATTGAGGTTTGTGAAGGATAGAAAGGCCATGAATGGTGGATGATAGCCCCCTAGAAAAACCATTTTGATGACAAAAATTAGGGACGTGTGGGACCAACATTGCATGATGGAATGAGAAGCACAAGTGGGCCAATGTTGGTGGGGTGATATGTTCCTAGGCCCATCACCACTCAGATATTGATATGTTTGTACATGGCCTATGGGGTTTGGTTGAATGGTAGTTGTTCTGTACGTAAGACGTCCAGCTAAGCAATATATGGGTGCCTTGGCCCAAGTTTGAATTCCTCCCTTAACCAAGAGTTGTGCTTGTGGGGTGTACAATTTCTCCAGCGATTATAGTGGCCGCAGACAGGCTCGATCTCGAGTGGCATCTAGAAAATGATTTCCAATTTATCAATTCAAAAAGACATGTTTGTACATGGAAATTTCATTGGGCCTACAAGATATAGAGCAAGCAAAAATATTGTAATGTTTCTTCAATCAAGGTACTTTGGAAAAAAAAGCTATGTTATCGTATAAGTTTGTCCTTGTAAAATGGGGCAAAGGAAGGTTAAGTTCAATGCTCCTCAATGAAAGAAGGAAATACAAGGTGTAAAAAATAACATCACTAAGGCCATTAATATGGGTAGGAGAAGGGGATTTGAAAGTGGAAACTCCCACCAAGCGCCTTTTGGCCTAATTTTGACCTAATAGTGGGGGCTTTCCTATCTCCTAACAACCCATAAGAGAAGATATTTTTATCTTTTCAAAAGGAGGTTGAGCACAGAGTCAAAACAACAACAAAATATTTTGAGGCAAGAGGCCATAAAAAAATGAAGATATGCATGTAGCAAAAGGTAACATTGTTCTTCTACTTCTCTTTTTTCATCATCTTTCTATTTGTAATCACTATCTATGAAACAAAATGTGAAAGGAAGGTAGTTACGCCCAATGTTAAGATTCTATGGTCCCTTTTGGTGTCATGGTTTTATTAAACAAATGGTTGTTTCAAATATGAGAATTTATAGTCCCCAACACTGGAGCTGTTATTTTATTAATGAATTATTGAGTTTATTTTGTAATCAGAAGTAAGGTTGTTTACATTAGTGAAACAATAGATTCAAACAAGTTTTCAGTGTTTCCCTCTTCATTTTCTATCTCACTTGGTGTTGAATGAACCATTGTATATATTCTTTCCTTGCCCATTTGGTTTTATATCTAATGAATATGTGTTAGGAAAGTAGTTCTTTCTCCTCCTCAACTCATATTTGTTCATTTTCTCTAAGTTATTCATTAAGAAAATTTACATCTAGGTGCCCATGATTTAAAAGGTCATGCTTATGGATTAAACATATTAAATCCCCTTGTCATTTGGTTTCTTGGTCACCCCAAACCAAAACTTAGAATGTTTTATTTTTCTTTAAATAAATTATAGAGGCAACGCCACACACCTTCATGCCACTGATAAAACCAGCTAAAGCTTCATAAATAAAAGTTTTTCTCATGTGAAAAGTGGAAGTAGTAACTTTAGTAAGAATTAGGGTACCCCCCCTCTAGCTCGAGTGTTGGTTCGAATTCCTAGAGAAACACGAGAAGGTGTTCCCACACACAATGGCCTAACATTGACACCCCCAAGAAAAAAGAGGAGGGGGAAAACCTAGGGGACAACATAAAAAGTGGTGTTGTTGTTGGGGACTCCACCTAGTGTATGACATAAGGTTTGTTTCCTAGGCCGAGAGAAAACAAGATGTTGGACAAATCTATGTGTATCAATCTTGAGTGTTTTATTTTTCTGAGCATAGTGAGGTATGCCCTACTATAGAGAGATGCATATATTTTCCTTGAAGAAGTGGTGACAAGTGCCCATTTGTTGAGAACCAAGGAAGTGCTTTGAAAGGTGACTCCATCATGGGAAAGACGTTACCCTAAAAATTTGGGTTCTTGCTCCATTGTTACAAGGTCCAAAGAAAAAAGAGGGGCGATAGCTCCACTACCATACCCAGACCTTGTTTGACGCAAGAATCAAATATTCCCAAGCATATCTCCAACTTGTTTGAATTTTACCAATAACTCCACAGAAGAATGATGCCCTATTTATGTTACTTTTAACTACCTACTACTTATGGTGAGCAAGTAGTGACCCTTGAGGTAAAAGTATCTCACCTAGAGACTCCACATCAATGTCACAATGTCAAACTAAGATCAAATTAGAACACACCCCTTAAACAACCAACACTTCATTGACATCATCTAATCAAGTATGTT